>AWWV01010439.1:0-20382 GCA_001974805.1 Corchorus capsularis | reverse complement strand
GCTTCAGCCATTATGAGTATAGTTTTATCGTCAGTTGATCAAAACTTTAGCTAGCTGTTTGTTGTTTGCTAGCCAATCATGGTGGATGGAGGTTCCCTCCATGGTCTAAGCTGGGCGGCTGGAGTGTCGACTTGGGCGAATGATCGAATGAATTGATCGCTTGGCCTCAGACAATGCTTTAGACTTGGCGGGCAATTGATTAACACTTTACATAATCCATTTGTATTTATTTGTATGTATTTTGGTTTTATTTTAAGATTTTTGAAAGGAGCGTGAGCTCAAGTTCTTTTTAAGGGAGAGCTGGCGGGTCTAACTCCTCCTCACTTGAGACTAAATTTACTATAATAGCCTCGTTGCCAGGTTTGCGCCATTTCCATTGGCGGGGAATCTAGTTTCCGCTGGTAACCGACATTAAATAGGTAAAATAATTTAAAATTAAAAGGGATAATCCGATAAAGAAGAAAGAATCCACGGTAAAAAAAAATCTAATCAAAAACCTTTTTTTTTTTTGAGATAAATCTAATAAAAAACTTGAAATAACCTAAACACTTAAACTCTCAGTTAATTATTCCTTGTTGATGGCCAAAAAAAAAAACTCTCAGTTAATTACATTTATTATATTCTTTCTCCCTAACTTTTTGATAATTAGGAGAAATTATTAAATAGGATCATCTTCTCACATCAGTTATATATGGGACAAACCAGTAAGATTGTGTCACATCAAACTATTTCCTAAAAGGGGATTACTAAATACCGTCCCAAAATTACTAGCTACTCCCCAAGGACACTTTTGCCCTTTGTTTCATTTTCTTCAAATTTTCTAACCTTTCAAATCCTCTAAAACCTTCAAACAGAAAATCTCAAATCATTTATAATTTTCCAGATTTTTAACGAATTATCGACAATCATTGATGGCAAATAACCCGAGAATTCCGAAAATAGACGATAACGAGTCTCGCCCTACAATGAGGCGCCCCCTGTACGCCTCGGCCATTGTTTTTTAAAATTTTTAAAATTTATTATTAATTTAATTTATTAATTTTAAAATTTATTTAATTTATTAATTGGTAAATTCAATTAAGGTTAATAATTACCAATTAATTATGAATTTTATCAAAAAATTTTATTAACAATAAATTAGTATTTAGAAATATAAAATTAGAGTTAATTAAGGTTAATAATTACCAATTATGAAATTAAAAAATTAGAATTTAGAAATATAAAATTTGAGTTAATAACTAACTTTTAAATAATTAATAATTAATTGATAATTATTAAGTTTAATTCAATTTTACAATTAATAAATTAAATTAATAATAAATTACAAAAAAACTTAAAAAAGGGGGGCACATGGTCAATGCGCCTGGGCCATGGCCGAGGCGCAACCTGGGTGCGCTTGGGCCATGGCCGAGGCGCAACCTGGGTGCGCTTGGGCCATGGCCGAGGCGCAACGGGACGGGAATGGTTTTTGGTTAAATTTTTTTTCGAAAAAAAATAATATATGGAGTCCCATTGGTCTTTTGCCTCTCCTAAGAACTTGATTCGACATGATTTTGGATGTTGATTTGCTTGAAGAATTAAGATTTTTAGGTATAAGGTTTGAGAGGATTTGAAAGGTTAGAAAATTTGTAGAAAATAAAGTAAAGGGCAAAAAAATCAAAATGGGGCGGTAGCTAGTAAAACTGGGGCAGTATTTAGCAATTCAGTTATAAAACTTGTAAAAAAGGAAGTGTTGCATTTATTTTGAACCAGAGGGAGTATTTTCTTATATCTCCCTTTCTCCTTTTTTTTTATTCTTTTTATTTTCTAGAGGAATTATTTCTTACCATACTACTATATATAGAATTATGATTTGGTAATTGATAATGTAAAATTTGGACTTCACAAGAAGGGTGAAGAGTTGATAAATACCCATTTTCTGAATTAATTTTGATTTAAAAATTCAAGTCCCTTAAAAACATATGTCAATCCTTAAATCCCGCATGTGTAGTCTACTAAACTCCATTAACATTGAACCTGATAATCAAAATTAAATTTTGATTTAATTGTTTTGACTAAATTAAATAACCTTATATACAACTAATAAAAGTTTTAGCAAGAAAAAAATTTAAATATGATAAAATTTTAATATATACATATATATATGCATATATATATATATTATATTATTTTTAGTGACTAGGGAAATTGAGAATTAATGTGGTGTCTCCTTTGTTTTTTTTTTTTTATCTTTTCTCACTTTTCAGGTGACTAATATCCTCCCTTACTTTTCCTGCTGCCCTTTTTTGTAATTTACTATTTATATATTTATGATTAAGTGTGTTTTATTACATATTAATTGTGTGTGGATATTAGGAATTACCGATTCAACTCCTCTGCCGGAATTCCAAATGATTGGTGCTATAAATGTATCTGCAATAATGATTGATTCATGAGTAAACTATTGACATTTCATTTCTGTTTTCCTTTCGTCTTCATTTTTATTTGGGTGGTTTTCTTCTTCCCTAACATTTCTCTGAATTGGTTTCACATGGACTCCGTTCTGTTTCCTAAAATTTCCAAGTGGACGTTGATAAGATCCTTCCATTTAATTTAGCAGCGCCTTAGGATAACATAAGCTAAAGTGGGGAGCTTTCACTTCTCTTTGCAACATTTTGAGGTAAATTCGGATTTATTTGTTGATTATATTATTTGATATTTAAATTTAACATTTCCTTATTCCTCTTTTATTTTACAAAAAGTTTTTTTTATTTATCATTCGTTTTTATTGAGGTATCTATTAGTTGCTTACATTTAGTATATTTCCACATTTCCAAAAGCATAGTTAGCCAATGCTAAGTACAATCATTTTGTGATGCATTGTGTAAATTACATATGCTCGTGCAAATGCTCTCAACTAATTCAATTTTCCTATGACAACTATACATGCTGCTTGATTACAAAAAATTAGGTCTTCCTTATGCAGAAGCCAAATTCTTCCACCTACTCGAGTTCATTAATTTAACAATTACAATCAAGATTAAAAAATGACCGCAGAGTACTATGCTTTTTTGGATAATCAACATACATTTCAAGCAACAATTAATATTAGCTTTATTTTGATGAATTATCTAGAGATGGAGGAGTAGACTATTAGCTTTATTTTGATGAATTACCTAGAGATGAAGTAGAATTTAGATAACGCACTTTTATAATGAAAGAGAGGTCAAGTGTTTTGCTTTATATATGAGAATTATTTGTTTCGTTGTATGAGTATCTCCTAACTGATTAACTTACAGCCAATGCAATATCTTCTTACTAACTGACTTAAACAACTACAAAAGGCCGCTCTGCTTGTACATATTATTAGAATAGATATATAAATTTACTATTTGATCCCATGTTTGGGATAATAAGGGGCTGGCTAGATTATTAAAGATTTTAGTCTTTTCCCACCTACAAAATTACTTTAAGACCCTAAACTTTAGTTAATGTTGATATGGATAATTCTACTTTTTGGTATTTTGCCAAACGTGAATGTGAACACAATTAATTGTGGTTTTAAAAGCAAGTTTATCACATAAATGCAATAATGATTTTTTTTTTAGAAAATGCATTATTATACATTTCATGTTCAAATAGAATGATTATATTCTAATTTTTTTTTTAGAAAAAAGAATGACTATGGCCATATAAATTCATGAAATGATGGTTTTTTCTCCATGCTTATATTGCAATATATCTTTCTGTCTTTATTTGATAAATTAAGCGATAACAACTCTAAAAAAAGGGAAATTGTATTACAACATTTATAAAAACTTTTATTTTCTACAACAGCATGTTTTAAGGCACTACTATTTTAATTTGCCAGATTAGTTCTTCAATTATAAGATCTGCTCTAAATATCGAATTTGCTAACCACCTACTCAGTGTTCAGCTCACATATATCATAAGAATCGATGAGAAAAAAAGCAAGTTTATTCCATGAATGCAATATTAATTTTTTTTTAGAAAATGCATTATTATACATTTCATGTTCAAATAGAATGATTATAGTCTTATTTTTCAAAAAACAGAAAGACTATAGTCTTATAAATTCATCAGATGATGGTTTTTTCTCCATGCTTATATTGTAATATATCCTTCTATCTTTATTCGATACATTAAGCGATAACAACTCTAAAAAAGGGAAAACTTAATGACAACAACTACAAAAACTTTTATTTTCTACAGCAACATGTTTTAAGACACTACTTTTACTTTACTTTGTCAGATTATTTCTTCAATTACAAGATTTGCTCCAAATATCGAATTTACTAGCCACAAATCAAGAATGATCGAGGTGCCAACGCGAGCCGATCAATTTGTATAAATTAATGAAAATATAGTCAAACTAAAACTTTATAATAATAAATCTTAAATTTAGTACTTACCCTATAATTTTTTTTAGTTTTAAATTTGGCTAAACTTTATGAAAGTATATGGCTAAATATTCAAACTAAAACCCTGTAATAATAAATCTTAAATTTTAGTACTAACCCTATAAAATATTATTTTTATTAATTTGGGACTAAAATTTATGAAATTATGATCAAATATTCAAACAAAAATCCTATAATAAATCTTAAATTTGAGTACTAACCTTATATAAATCAATTTTTTATTATTAATTTGGAACTAAACTTTATGAAATTGTGTATAAATTTTTATCACGTCTTGATTTTAAGTGTGTAAATTTTAATAAAATGTAATATATCAATTTTAAGATACAAATAAAAAATTATTCTAAACACATATGTAATAAATAAAAATCAAGGGTAATTTAGTCTATAAACTATGTAAATTTAGAGTGATGATCCTATTGAATCGAGTCCGTGAGAGTTACCATGCAATCGAGACTAAATAACACACATATAAATATAATAGTATATATTCATTCTAAAACCCTACCATAATCAATGTTTAGAAGTCTATATCTACACATAAAAAATAAATAAAAAATTTATTTGGGGCTAAACTTCATGTTAAAATCGTATTTTTAATTATTAACGTCCTTAATTGAACAAAAGAAAATTTTATTTGGTACGAAACTTTATTTTGAAATTCTACCTCAATAAATACAAATTTTTAAAAATTTCACATTCCAAACTGAAATTCATTTAAAATACTACATGGTAAACTAAAATTCACTTGAATATATAATTATATGTGTGATTTAGCCTCGATTGTGTGATAACTCCCACAGGCTCGAGTCTATAGAATCACCCCTTGTAATTTATTTTATACCTAATCTACTTTCACTCTACAAACCTAGTACTGATTTGACACAAGTAAAAGTTATGGTGCTTTGTGGAGTTAATGAGATTGTTTACGGGAACACAACTCTGCCTCCACAGAAATCAGTCTCAGAATTAGAATTTTTAGTTGAAGGTGGTGTCTGCTCTAAACCATTGAGTCGTGGTGCTTGGCCAGAATCTTCAGGTGGGAATTCAGAAGGTGTTCCTTGTACTTCCAACATCAACTTGGCTTTAGAATGCAGAAAGGGAAAATTTTAGAAAGAGGCAGTCTATTAAGAATTTTTATTACTTGGTACAATGAAGATGTATAAATATCATTAACACAATGTTTGGATTGGAGTGGGGCAGGGGAAGGAAAGGAAATGGGAGGAAAAGGGCATCCCTCCCCTTTTTTGGATTAGATTTTTTATTTTTAAAAAGGAAAGGGAAGGATACTGGAATCCCTCCATTTCCCCTCTAATACCCCATTTTGCTTTCCTTCCGAATTGGGGGTTTTTGAGGGGAAAGGAAACTCATTTTAATTTTTAATTTATTAAATATCTAAAATATCCTTGTAGTTTTTATCAAATATCAAAGTTACATGTAGAGTTCTACACTATAACTACCTAGTCTTTTACTTGCTTCCAACATCCAAAACTTCTTCCACCACCGCTTCTCTCTTCCCATGTATGCTTTCTACTTTTTATTTTTTTGTTTTGTCTCATATGCTTGGTAGAATCTATGGTTTTTTTATTACTTAATAACCAAGGTTATTACTGGTAATTTATAATATATTATATCATTTCCATTCCTTTCCACTGCTTAACAACAAAAAATATGGTGATTCCTTTTCTTTCCCCTCCCCAACTAATTTTTAACAATTCAAACAGGGAAACCTATATCCTTTCTTTTCCTTTAAAAAACTTCCCTCCCATTTACTTTCCTTTCCCTTCCTTTCGGTTAAAAACTTGAACCCAAACACAGTTTAAGTAAATGATGGTTTATAAAATTTGAAATAAGGAAATTGCAATTACATTTTTAACCTTCTTGAATAAAAAAGAAAATAACTACACTTGATTTTCTTCTTAATAAACCACAAATCTCAACTTATTGCATGTAGCTATCAAAGATTCAAAACTGAATGGATATGTAAGCCTATTAAAATTAAAAATTGTCATCAAAACCAACCACTGACACTACAAATAGTTTGTAAGCAACGTTCTTGTATTCATTATATAATTGTATAAATATTGACCTTTCATACTAAGTATAAATTTCTGTAAGAAATAAAAGTGCAAAATCTTTAACAAAGGAGAAATGACGATGGAAATAATAGGAATTTTTTTAAAAAAAGGGCATTTTAATTGTTTGGGGAGAAATCACGGTAATTCATAAGGTCAAAATAACAATTGCAATTTCCTTTTTTGAAATTTTGTAAGATATCATTTACTCAATGATAATTATACATCTTCATTATATCAAGTAATAAAAATTCTTGGTATTGCCCCTTTTTGAAATTTTTCCAAGAATTTAATGCAGAGCTTTTTGAAAGGAAAATCTGCTCTAGTGATGTTTTGATCTTGGGGAAGGTTGGTGTAAAATCCTTGGAAACTGATGCGATGTTGGACAGTTTGAATTCAAATAGGAGTGTTTTTTATAATGGTGAGTTAGTTATTTATGATGGCATTAATTCTGGTAAAGAGGATTTTGTGGTTGAAACTGATCGGTCGTCAGCAATCATAAAAATAATCCCCACAAAACCTAACTAAGTAGATAGAGCAAGCAGGGGTCGAATCCCACAGAGAAGGGGAATAAACTTATCCCAATAATAAATCTTCTCCAAAAATTACTTTTGAAAAGAAAACAGGGGATTAAAATTATCAATTAAAAAGAAAGCAATTAAACTAAAAACAAAACAAAGTAAATTAAATCTAAATCTATAGCAAATTATAAAGAAAACAATAGTTAAAAGGCATACTTCTTCTCCAGTGGTAGAATTCAATCAGATTAACTATGGATCTGATCGTGTCGTCTATGACCATAAAAATAATCCCCACAATTAACTAACTAGAATAGCTAGGGCAAGTATGGGTCGAATCCCACAGAGAAGGGTTATGTGATGAACAATAAAAAGATAGAAAGATCTTTTCCAAAAATCAAACAGAAAACAGGGGATTGAATAAATCAATTATAAAGCAAACAATTAAACTAAAAATCAAAACAAAGCAATCTAAATCTAAATCTTAAATCTAAAGCAAATTAATAAAGCAAACAATAATTATAAAGCATACTTCTTCACCAGTGGTATCATTCAATCAAATTAACTATGGATCCTCGGTTTAAAAGGTGAATTTCGCATCTTATTCTTGACTGACAACTGATATAGGTTTCCCAACATGTATTTTAGATAAGAGGCCGATTAAAGCTGCAGTTATCCCTATTATTCCTTCAGTGATCGATTACTTTCTTAGGGCTTAAAGATCACTTGAGAACAAAGCATTAAGAACAGTTAATTTTACACACATGCCTACAAGTAGAACCATACGAAGAGAAATTTCTCGCCCTCCGATAGACAAATACCCATTAAGCAGCGATTAAACAAACCTAATTTGCTACATACAATCAAACTTGAGTGATTAATTCTAAGCCTGATCTAGCCATAGATCTTCCTCTTACATCGTTAGTGGCCACATAATTCAGATAAGATTCAGAATCATAAAATTATTCTAGGGTTCTGACTACTATCATCAAGAACTTAACACAAAATTATAAGTATAGAAATCTCACCATAATCAATTGATTGAATTCACCAAAGGATCAGAAGTATTAAGGATTTAGCTACTCATGGATTTAGGAAAATCCATGAGAGACATAAGAATACTTACAAGACTGGGAGGAACAATTTCTCCCCCTTGAAACCCTAGGGACGTCGCACCCCTCTATGGCTAGAGAGGGTATCGACTTCTCCCTCTTCTAAAACTAGAGAAAAACCTAAAAACTAAAGAAAGGTAGAAAAAGAATAAAACTATATGAGAGATTAATTGTATAAGTGTTGTGTGTGATTTGTGATACAGGAAGTGGCTATTTATAGTGGAGGAATAGGGTAGGACGGTTTAGCCATTTCTTGGTCTCCAAGTAGGATTAGGTGTCATCCTAGAGTAGACTCCAAGTTAGATGAGGACTCTAGAATTTTCTGGAATTTTCTGGAATTTAGCAGCAACTTCGACGTCGATTTCGGGCTTGAAGATGGCAGATCTGGGCTTTGCACTTCAAAAGAAAGTTGTAGAGCTCGGAGTTAACTTTCCAATGGCTACTCATGGGCTTAAAACGGACATCTGAGCAGAAAGTTATGGCCTTTCTACGAAGACTGCGCTGAAACCGGGCTTATATCGCAAATCTGCGGGATTATTGCGGGATTTGGATAATCTTTTGGATATTAGGCCTACAAATTTAACTCCAATTATAGGTTTATATGGGCTGAGTATATTCCTATATAAATAATCCAAAAATCCTCAACTTCAGGGTTTCTTCTGGACTTGGCTTCAATCCTTTGCAAATAAGCTCCAAATCTTCAATTTTGTTTCTTGAATTAATTCTTCAATTATCTTCAAATCTTCAAAATATCTTCAATCACGAACTTCGCATCTTCAAATCTTCATTCCAAATGACTAAATCCATAGTTGAGTAAAAAGTCTCCAAAATACCTCCAAAAAGAGTGAAAAACAATAAGTTTTCACTTTTCTTGTCTTCAAGACCTAAAAACACAAATACTAACAAAATAGGGTAAAAACACATATAAAAATAGCAAAAAGTATATAAAAATAGCTATAAAAATATGCATAATTTGAGCTCGATCAGGATCCTTGATCGAAAAGATGAATTCAATATTTTATTCTTGCAGATAACTGGTCTAGGGAAACCCTAACATGTATAATAGATAAGATGCCGGTCAAAGCTAAATTATCCCTTTTATTCCTTCAGCAATCGATTACTTTTTCAGGGACTAAAGATTGCTTAAGAACAAAGCATTAAGAACAATTAAATTATTAGTTTTTTCGCACATGCCTAACGAATCAAATAACAAGCAAATAAATCACTCATCAGTAAACTTGTTCCATTGAGTGCGGTCAAGCCTTCTCAATTTGCTACCAAATAATCAAACTCAGAGGTCAATCGTATTGTTTGATTTAGCTATAGATCCAAATTACGTCATTAGTGGCCACATAAATCAATAACTATCAAGATCATAAAATAAAACAGAGACTTGCTTACTATCTATCATGAACAAATATCAAATTATAAGAACATAAATCTCACCATAATCAATTGATTGAATTCACCAAAGGATAAGAAGTATTAAGGGTTTAGCTACTCATGGATTTGGGAAAATTCATAAGAAGCATAAGAAACTTACAAGACTAGAAGGGGGCGAAATCTCCTTCTTGAAACCCTAGGGATGCCGCACCTCTCTATGCTAAGAGAGGGTGTCGACACACCTAGCCTAAAACTAGAAAAACTAAAACTAAAGAAAGGTAGAAAAAGAGAATTATGAGTTGTGTAGATTGTGTGTGATTTGTGTTACATAATGTGGCTATTTATAGTGGACTAATTTAACTCCTCATAGACTTAGGAATAGTCTAGGATGGTTTAGAGGCTGACTTGGTCTCCAAGTTGGCTTAAAAGTCTTCCTAGAGTCGAAATCCTTGTGAAAATAGGACTCTAGAAAATTCTGGAATCGTGCAGGAACTTCAACAACAATTTCGGGCTTGAAGATGGCAGAACTGGGTTTTGGACTTCAAAGAAAAGTTGTAGATCTCGGAGTTAGCTTTCCAACGGCTACTCATGGGCCTAAAGCGGACATCTAAGCAGAAAGTTATCGCCTTTTTACCGAGACTGCACTGAAACCAAATCCAACTAGGACTAGTAAAAACCCTATTTTAGCTCGATCAGAGATTACTGAGGAATTTATGCTAATAATCAGGGCCTTCACCGGAGCCCTTTGGAGAGTAAACCCAGATTGGATTTAAGAAGTGATTTTGGACTTGTTGTTTGAGGATGGAAAACATAAGAAAGCCTTGGGTCGTCGCCAAAACTGGGCTAAATGTAAGGTTTGTTAAAAGGAAAAAAAAAAGAAGAAAGTAAGAAGAGGCGTGACCCGGCTTATTTTGGGCGATGATGCTAAAATAGACCTACATTCAGATGTGTCTTTCACTACTAGAAAACAGGGTCTATTGCGACGGACAAATTTTGATACGGACAAAAATCTGTAGCAAAAAGGCATATCAGCTACGGGATTGCTACAGAAGAGCTACGGAGACAAAAATACTGAAAAAAAGTTCAACTTCTCTCAATAGCTACGCACTAGATACGGGCATAGAGGTGTATTTGCTACGGATTCGTAGCTCTCTGTAGCAAATCCCGTAGCTAATTAACACACGGGAAAAAATTTTCTTGGCGGGAATCAATTTATTTTCATTGAAAAGGGTTGCTACGGGCTCATCCATAGCAATGTGCTACGGATATGCTGCGAATTTCATACTCATTTTGCTATGAGAATTTCTGCTACGGGTTTAGCTACGGGTTTACTACGAACTTCTTAAATGGCAAAGTTAAAGAAGGACGAAAAAGTTAACGGAAAAAAAAAGTCTTTTAAATTATTTTATAAGTAAATAACACATGTCTGTTTGCTACGGCCTGCCTGTAGCTAATAAGCCATTGGGGTCCGTAGCGAACGTGTAATGTAAAAACTAAAGACCAACTAGGATTTTCTTTTTCCTAAACTCAACAGCTGCTCGCTCTTCCTTACACTCACCGCCGCTCACACTCGTACACTACCCTCAACACCCCTCATCAACATTTTACTAAAATCATTGAAATTTTCACTCGATTTTTAAGGTTTCATGTCGCCTTTGAAAAAACTATTTGAAGATTTCTAGTTTGAAACCGAAAAAGGCCAAGTCCCATTAGAAATTAGAATTCTCCTCAATGTGAAGTTCAAGTTTTAGCCGTCGGACCACCATTGAAGACCTTCTTGCCGTTGATTGAGAGGTCTTTTGCCACCAGTCAAAAGGCCTCTCTCAATTCGACAAAGTTTCCCCAATTTACGAGTTAGGGTTTCTGTCTCTCTTGTTTGGTCAATTATTTTTCGGGTTTATAGAACTCTCAATTCTGTTTTACATAAGTTTTCCCCAATTTTGAGGTTTTTGGTTTCTCGTTACTAACCTTCGATCCATTTCTGTCTCTTATTAGGCTGCCCGTAAGTCTGCCGCAACCACCGGTGGTGTCAAGAAGCCTCACCGTTACCGTCCTGGAACTGTTGCCCTTCGGTAATTCAATTTGTGCTTTACAATGTTATTTTATCTTTTCATTTGTTGACTTTGTTGTTTTCTAGGTTATTGACCTTGTCAATTCTGTTTGAAACAGTGAAATCCGTAAATACCAGAAGAGTACTGAGCTGCTGTCAGGAAATTGGCTTTCCAGAGGCTTGTCCGTGAAATTGCCACAGGACTTCAAGGTACAAAACTGGGTCTCTATTACTTTTCATTTCCTTTGACAATTGATCTTTCTTTTGGTAGCCAATGATTGACTTATGTAGCATCAGATCTTCATAAACTATGGTATGTTTTGTTGAAAGAGAAAAACATGTTGATGACTCTACGGCAGATGCTTCATGCATAGACTTTACAGTTTCCCAATCCAGAACGCATTTCCCAAGGTAAATTTAAACACCTGTTACTTTGCTTTCATTGACATTCCATGTCATTATTGTTACTCCAATATCCTCTTATAAGGTACTTATACATCAATATAAATTTCACGAGCTTATATGTTAAAAGGTTTATCAACTTGAAATATGGGTTTAGGAATTAAACACATTGCCTTCTAGCTAGCAGGATTAATTAATTTGTTACAGATTTTGAAAGTAATTTTAATCTTTGAGCTAAGCAGCAATTCTTGTGTCTAACAACTATCACACTTCTAGGAATTTCTTCCAGAATTGATGATAAGTGAGGCAAATTTTTTGCCATTATTTAATTATTAATTCAGTAATTTCCCATTCATTTCTTCCTCCAACTGGCTGAGAAAGGTTTACATGACATTAAGGCACTAATTTCCAAGGAAATTAGACACCGACATTTGCCTACTTTATGGTTGTGGCTGGCCTAATCTATACTATATATAAAAGTACGAATAAGGGGAAACTTTATGTTTTCCGATTGTACCCTTATTTTTAAAATATATTTCCAATTATACATTTTTTAAAAAAACATATTTCTGAATTGCCATTACTAAATAATATATTTTAATTATTCCATTATTTTCTTAATCATAAATTATTCTATTACTATTATTAATTATTAGATTATATGATACGTATATTAAATTATAAGAAAGTCAATTTGACTTTTTGTTTCCAACGTCCTATTTAATTTTGTCTTTTGTCTTTGTTTCCAATCGTTGTATTTAATTTTGCTTCTTGTCTTCGTCTTCAACATCCTATTTGGGCTTAGATAATCTGAAGCAAATGTGCAATGGGGCTTTGCTTTGGATGATCCAATTTCAAAATTTCAAAGCGCGGTTATCATAATTACATAATATGATTATCAAAATTTCATAGAGGGGTTAACAAAATTTTATAGAGAGGTTATCAAAATTTCATAAAGAGGTTATTAAATTTTCAAAATATGATTACCAAAATTTCATAGTGGTATTTCTGGGGAGGTTATCAAAATTTCTTAGTATGGTTACCAAATTAGGAAGGTTTTAAACTTTTATTATGGAGTAATCAAAATTTCAGGGAGGATATCAAAATTTCATATGAAGGTTATCAAAATTTCATAGTTTAGTTTTCAAAATTTCATAAGAAGGTTATCAAAATTTCATAGTATGTATATCAAATTTTCATAGGGAGATTAACAAAATTTCATAATGAGGTTATCAAAAAATCATAAGGAGGTTATCAAAATTTGTAGTTATCAAGATTTCATGAGGTTATCAAAATTTTACAGGGAGTTTTATCAAAATTTTATTGGAAGGTTTATTAAAATTTCATAGCGAGGTTATCACAATTTCATAGTATGATTATCAAAATTTCAGAGTGTGATTACTGACAATTCATATGGAGGTTTTTAAATTTTCATAACGTGGTTATCAATATATCATATGGAGGTTATCAACATCTTATAGTGTTGGTTATCAAAATTTCATTTGGAAGTTAATAAAACTTTATAGTGAGGTCTTCAAAATTCCTCAGGGAGATTAATAAGATTTCATAAGATGGTTAAAAAAAATTTATAAAAAGGTTCTCGAAATTTCATAGTATCGTTATTGAAATTTCATAGGAAGGTTATCAAAATTTCATAAAGACGTCATAAAAAATAGTGTAATTATCATAATTTCATAAGAAGATTATCAAAAATAGTGTAATTATCATAATTTAATAAAAAAGTTATCATAATTTCGTATAAATATTTCATTTAAACACGTTGGGCCACGTGCAACGCACGTGAAAGGTAAAACTAGTTAATAACCAAAAGGAACAAAAAAAAATTCTATACACTAAATTTTCTAAAGTTTCTGCAAAGAAAAAAGGGGTTTTACATGCATGATTAGGGAATTTTCTTTTTGCCCTCTTTTCCTGAATCTGAATGAGCTGCTGACAATTATTCTCATTAAGTCACTTATTGTTACTAGCTAGCTATAAAATAATCAATTGGCCTACAAAAGCTAAAATAATTTGCCTTTCAACTTTGAGCATATAAAGGATAAAGTGGGCAGCCTCTAATCTATGTGCATCTAAATCATTGCTTTATATATATAAAGCGCTTATTATATATAAATTATACTGTTTAAATTCAATGACATAATAATGGTCTTTATCAGTCTTTATCAGATTGGTCTTTACTAAGTGAGTCCATATAATTATTATTTTGAGCAGCCAAGGTGAATTAATTTATTCTAAGTCCATATCTATGTCCCTAGCTGTTGCTTTTTAGTCTTGGCTGTGGAGTTTATATATATAAAGGACAGAGTTTAATTAAATACTTGGGTGAACCCTTGGGAAGAATGGTGACAGCCTTTAGTTATTATTTTGAACTTATCGCAGGATAAATACAAGTCTTTGGTTGTGGAAAAGTATGGACAGGAGGCTGCAGAGACGGCACAATTTGATGCAAATGTTTGGAAGAATGCTGGAGGAGTAAGAAAGCGTGGACAATTATATGGTTTGGGATGTCTTCAGAACTCCAAAAGATTGCATGGGTCGTCAAGTTCTACGAATACAGAAGCTCCTACTAATGCATCTTCGCAGCAAACAGTGCTTTCAAATGAAGCAATCTAGGAGCTTTTCAAAAAAATTTTGGACGAGCAACTACCTCGACACTTGCAAGCTTTAGGATATAAACCGATTGATCCACCGACATCAGGGGGCACTGAGGTTCCTTCTCCAACTGTTGCTGCGAATCAAGGTGGTGGTTCTGAGAATATTGAAGCTGGAACATCAACATCTCCTAATGATCCAATCCAGCACCGAGCTTCTGAAGGTAACGAAGCAAATGTGTTAGATGATAATGAAGGAAGTCGTGATGATGGAGATATTGGACGTCGTTGGTGATGGTCTTTATGCTACAAATTCACACAAGGTTGACAAGGTATTATTTATTTTCGTTTTATGACTTGATTATGGTATTTGAACTTGATCATGTTGTTTTTTAGCAAAAATAATAGAGTTTGTGTTATTATGCATATAATAAACTTTGTTGTTGTTTCTGAGTTTGATTGTAAGATTCCATGACAATCTTGATTCTGATTTGGTACGGTTCTTTAGAACTTGTTGTAGTTTTGCTGGAATATGTGAATTTTGTGTATCATCAGTGCATTTTGAATATGTGAATTGTGACAAGTTCTTTCATTGGGCTGGTGTTGACTCTATGAAGTTAAAATTTGGTCTTGGACATAAAACTCTATCATTAATGATGAAACAATCAAGTGTCACATAATTTCTTTGATCTTATGTTTGCTTGCAAATGTGAATTAATCCCAATCTGAATCTGCTACTGCTACATTTGTTTTGGAATTGCAAATGTGTGTTGAAATAGTCATATTTACATTGATTCAACTGGTGTGGCTATAAGCAGAGTTGGTCCATTTGATTCTGCTTAAGTCCCTGCAGAATTTGCTACAAGTGAGACACTTAACAATCACAGGGAATTGCCCTGTTATGAGCACATTTTCTAGAATTGTTTTCTTAATGCTAATTGCTTAAGTTTTTCTTCATTCATGTTTGTCATTTCTGTTAGATTAATGCTAATTGCTTAAGCTTTTCTTATTGTTTTTCATGATGGGTGTTTATCCTTTCTCCTTATTTATAACTTATACTGTTGAAGGCTCCAATGCTTTGAATATGATTTCTAAACTTTAATTATGTTATTTTGCAGTATATGAGGCTGAGTGTAGGAGCATTGGGCATTTGTAGGCAATATACACTTAAGGACACTTTTTGTTCTAATGGAATGGTATATATTGCTCAATGACTTTATTTTTTGTTATATATGTAGAATGTGCTCACCTTGTTGGTGGAGTTGCTCTCAAACACTTGCCCTTTCAATAACTTTATTTTGTATATACAATCTAATTGTAGGAAGTCTTATTTATATAATATTTTGATATTTAGAGCATATAATTTAATTTACTCTAGATTTAAGTGTAAATTACTTTCATAGATTATTAGATTTGTAAATAAGCCAAAATTATTAAATATATATACATATTAAAGAAATTGCAAATAAGAATAAAATAGAAATCAATTTAGCTACGGACTAGCTACGATTGCTTATTTGCATGGCTACGAACATATTCCTATATGCTACAAGCTTATTTGCATTTGCTACGAGCTTTATTTACATTTGCTATGGACATTATTTTAGGGTCAGTATAGTGGCAGCCTTCGCATATATTAGCTACGGAATTGCTACAGACATGTCTACCAATAGCTACGGAAAGTCAACTCAAATATCTAGGTTGACTTTTGACATTTAGATACGAACGTGCTACGGATTTGCTATGGACAAGTAGACGGAAACGTGAACTTCCGTCCAAAATATCTGCTACGGTCTTGGGACAAATAGCTACGGGTGTTGTCCATAGCTACTTGCTACAAACATGGTAATTCCGTAGCTATATATTATTTGCGACGCCAATATTTGCAAGGGACACAGCTACGAGCAATTTCCGTAGCTGATTCATTTTAGCTACGGGTTTCAGACTTATTGCTACGGAAACCGTCCGTAGCAATAGGCCCTGTTTTCTAGTAGTGTTTGTGTGATGTCGATATCAGAGGCAGAAATGAAGCTATCATGAAAGAGACTGGAGCCACTTATGAGGTTAGTCAAGCCCTAGGGATTGCTTTCCATGAAAACAAAAGCCATATAATATCTTGTCTGGCCAACCTTGATGGGGTCTAATTGGCTTTGGTAGTTTTTGAGGGTTTGATGGTGATGAGGTAGGTTTTTTTTTTTGGAACATAAGGGGTCTCGGTGGAAAGGAATTAAGTAGAGTAGTTCGATCGATGGTGTGAGGTTTGGGGTTGTTTCCTTCTTGATCCAAGAGTCTAATTCTAGTGATGTTAATAACAAATTGTCAATAGCAGAGATTCGGTTGCTTCGGATGTGGCATGGGGTTTTATTTCTTTGTGGAAAAAGGATTTTTTTCTCTTTGAAATCGGTTGCGGCTGAGCAAAGTTTTTAATTATGTGGGTGTTCTAAAGTTGTGTGGGTTTAAAACGTTATTGGCATTGTTTATGGCCCTAACGATGATGCTACAAGGGAAATTTTACGGGGTGGAATGGTTAATCTCAAGCAATAATTTGACAAGCCATGGTTCTTGGGAGGCGATTTTATTGCAGTCGTGTCCTTGGCTCAAGGCTTGACCGATTTTTTATTACAACCTAATTTTGTTGAGTGTTGAAATTTAAGGTTTCCAGGAGATGAATGCCAAATCATGGTTTGAATTTGGGAGTGGAGTTGTTGTTGATTAATTCAAAAGCTTCAACTGTTGAAAATACAGATTAACGAATGGAATGCGGAATTTAGAAGCGTTGACTTGTAGCTAGAAAATTGAAGACATTGAGGGTTGTGATGTGAACTTTGCGATGAGATCCTCTGTGCACCTAGGTGGGTTGTTTTGTCTGATTTGTTTTGAAAAGTGACTCTTTTGGCTAATTCATGGGTGTTAATGTTTGATGATGTCATGGCACTTGGCGTAGGCTACTATGTTTCTTTACTTGATTCCGTTGTTCTGTTTGGCTGTGCTGGTATGCTAAGGCAGGCTATTTTGTTCTTTATTTGCTTGTAACATTGCATTTTTCAGTGCCCTTCTTTTTGTTGTCATTTGTGCTAGTTTGCTTTGGCTACTAATTTTTCTGCTTCCATGCTTGTAATTTTGCACTCTTTAATTAGTGCTCTCTCTTGCAATAAAAATTAGCATGATTTGCCTTTCAAAAAAAAAGAAAAAGAAATCAATCTCAGAGACTTTCTTGTCTAATAACGATATTGTTCACAGAAACATGATGATTTTAAAATAGGCATAGGCCGTGTGGGATGTTAATTACAAGACAAGCAATAATCCAGGCCATGGTTGATATTGAAGGGGAAGACTGGATCACACTTGAAGGTTTTCTGTCTTAGGTTTGCCTTGGCAATATTTATAATCCGAATGAAGATGAAGATTTGAAATTTGTTTTGTTTGTTGGATACTATTCATTGTCATGTAGGTGTGTGGATTTTAGGTGGCGATTTCGATATCACCACACATGTGTGGATGGAAGGGTTCGGTGCTATCGTATAGCATTATTATTATTTGAGTGATTCAAATAATGTCTTCAAGTGGATGTATTCATGGAAGTTTTCTCATATGCCAAGAGAGTGCAATGTTATTGTTGATGGTTTGGCTAAGTCAGCTTGTTAGTTTTAATTGATCAGGAGAAGTAGCTGTTGTTTGTGGTTTCATATTTCGATTAGTGGTGTTTTTTTCCATGAAAATTGTTATTCGGCTTTTATGTATAAAATTTATTTATTTTTTGGTTTTTATTTCGTTCCAACTCTTTGTACTTGAAATTAGCAAGTTTCCTCTTACCTTTATACAATAAAATTGTTGCGCCAAAAATCTCTTACTAGAGTTTTCGCGGAGAATTCTTAATGACAGCATAGGGGCGTGCCAGTCAATTTGCTGAAATCGACAAAGAGGTTGTAAAAACTAGATCTGGTCCGCGGAGCAGCAGATTGAAAAATCGGAGCGATTTGTGGAGACTGGATCAAAATCACACCGGAGCATTTAAATCATTGGATCCACAAGAACAAAACTTCCTAAATTAGCGCTTCAAGAGCGGTTGATTGATTGAGATTGAAAGAAAAGAGCAATTTGATTGATATTACTGAGAGAGAAACAAGTATTTGATGTTTTAACGTCCGGAGACAAGATTGAAACAAGAGAAATTTAAAGAATGAGTAAGAACTCGTGATGAACAAGAGAAAAAGGCACAGAGCTTGGTTTTTTGCACGGAACGAGTTTGTAGCTGTAGAAGCGTGTTTGCAGCTCTGGGGTTGATCCCTTTATATAGGTGGCAGGATGGGCCTTGAATTTGATGGGTTTGACTTGCTGAAGAAGGTGATTTCCTCTGCCTAGGTGATGGCAACTCCCAGGAAGGTGCGGTGAAGCTTCCTTCTTCTTCTGATTACTTCCAACATGTGAGATGAGGGAGGAGAGGCTGTCAGGACGTTATCCCTCTGGTATGGGAGGCGGAAATCTTCCCTCTGGTATGGGTGATGGACAATTTCTCTTTCTGCCTATCACACTTCAGTATGCCTCTGCTGCTTCCGTTTGAGTAGAAATCACCTAACTTGGCTATGAAGTGGCCTTCAGACATCCAGACTTAGAATTTTATCATCAAGGCCATGAAATTATCTTTACTTAGACATATTTAGCTCATCAAATTATAAAAATAACACTTAGTCAAGAAAATGGCTTAAACCGGGGTGAGAAAGCCACTTGTCCTTAACTGAAAAAACTGTAAAAGGTGCAAACAAGCTCGGATTAAGCCCAAATTTCACCAGTAGCTAGGGTTCAAATATCATCCAAAGATCATGGGAAAAATCTTGGCTGAATTCGAGCTCTCCTTCATGGTGAACTTGGTTTCACACCCAAAACTGTCCTTAATTGAAAAACGTGCATAAGTTTTTCATCTTAAGTCCGATTGAGATGAAATTTTACCAAGATGATCTACATGACTCAAGGATCATCAGCGTATACCCCCTTATTGGAGCCGCATCCCCTAGCTAGATCAATCCCATTGATTTCACCTTTTTGTCCTTAATTGAACAAAATGCAAATTTGCCTCCCGGGAGGAAGCAACTAGCTGGGCGGCCTCACTGACTTGCTAGGGAAATGACATTGAAGAGGTGTGAGGTATAGAATCTCATGCCTCTCTCACTTCAGTAAGAGTTTTACTTGCTGACAAACTTTGCTCTCTGCCTCTTTCAATGCAGGGGATGAGGAGGCAACTTCCTGAGAGCAGGGCGGCCTTCCCTGGGTATAGGGAACGACTTGGGCTTGATATTTAAGTCCATGAGATGTTTTCCATCTCATGGTCAGATGGCATACAACTTCCCTTTTTATTGTCTGCCTCCCTAGCTGATAGCAGTATTAAAGGAAACTACTTCTTCATGACCCATCACACCACATCCTTAGGCAAGGGCGACATTAATGGGTAATAATAATAATAATAATTCTGAAAAATAATTATTATTTAATATTTATTAATAATTTTCGGTCCTATTTAATTAATTCCAAGATTTTCCTAATTCTCTCAGAACTAGGGTGGTGCAGAAACTAAGTTTTTTCAGGATTTTTAATTAAATCTTGACCACACATTTTCATATTATTTATGTGAAGACCAATTTACCCTCAATTGTAAATTGAGTTATAAACAAAAATATTCTTGCTTTAAAAGAAAATAAAGTCAAGATAAGGACATATTATAACTGGTTTAATTTTACTTAATAGAATATATTAAGAATGTGTATGTCTTGGTTTATTTTTGACATAAAGCAAATTTTTAATATCATTAATGCAA
>AWWV01010438.1:0-53051 GCA_001974805.1 Corchorus capsularis | reverse complement strand
ATATATATATATATATTGTTTGCATGCAATGATAATGTCGTTTGTTTCATTTGACAGTTATTTTTCTAGTTTCGTAAATTTAATTAGTTGTGAAATAGTATGTTATTTATACATCCATCTTATTCCCTCTCATTATTAAGTACATGATTTCATGGACTCATTTCTATAAGAATTATCACACAATCAAGACGTGGCAGAAGCAATTAGCCACAAGTTTAAAAGGTTTAACTCTACAATTTATTTATTTTTAACAATTTATACCAAGATTTATGACATTGATTGTGGTAGAGTTTCGATCGAATAATTTGTTGTATTTGTGGTATATACTCAGTTCCGTGGTAACTCCCATAAACTCAGTTTCGTGAGATCATCACTTTTCCATCTGGCGACGGAATAGAAGTATGTTCATTCATACTTTATTTCTTTGGTACATAATATATTCATACAATTTTTAATTAATATTTGGATTTTGGATCATCTCTAACTATACGGCTAATCAATCACGTTCATTAACATGCGGATCTTAATTAGCTACCTAATTTTATTTGCATGCGGATCATCTCCCGATAACTCATGATGTTTACGTAAAATATATATATATATATATATATATATAGGTGCCGGAAAATAAACTAATTAAAATCCCTGTCCTTATTTTATTTATTTACAATTATATATAGGGGAAAATACTTTTTGTCCCGCCTGATTTTACCGCCGGTTATCCCACATAATAATTAAGGTACGTAACAAATTAATTACAGGTTTTAGTCTCTAATTACAAATAAGGAGGGTTTGCAGGGTAAATCCCTTAACTTTAGGGTATTATTGAATAGATTTGAGAAATTATGTTAACTTTTTCCAATGTCACGTCGGACGGGATATTAGACAGTAGAATTAGACGGGACAAGTAACATTATATATATATATATATATATCTTTTGAGACAGCACTTGATTAGTACTTGGTGTAATTTTGTTAATGTTCAAGACTCTGCACAAGTAATATATATATATATATATATATATATATGGTCAAATTATAAATTATTGATGTGAGATTTGGAAGTGTCATAAAGATATATAATACACACATATATATATATCTTCATGTTAATCAACTTGATAGTCATTTTTTTCCAAATCCATATATATATATAATTAACCAAGCATATTCATTTTAGCTCATAAAATTTCATGTATTATAAAGAGAAAACTGCTATATTTATATACTATGTGACATGACCTATTCAAGAAACAACATAGTAATTATAGATTTATATGTTGAGTCCAAGTTGAAAGCAGCTATATATATGAATGTCGACATTACACAACTCTTTCAGCTCGAATTGTCGCTGTTGCATTAATCAATTTGATAAGCCATGCAGTTTTTTCCTTATTGATTTATATATTTCTTTTTGGTGATAAAGTGTCCTTTAAAAAATGCAAGTTAAAGAAAAAAGAATCTATTTGTCTAAATTGAAAAATATGGAGAGGAAAAATATATACTGTAGTTAATAATTAAGAATAGAATTTCCAAAAGCTAGGTATCTTGAGAGATTACTGCAATTAAGTCTGCAACTGCAACAAGTCTAAAACAAAGATGACTGTGAGAAGGGGAGAGGACTTAGAAAAAGAAAATGACATTTCAGAGAATTTTATGTATGATTGTAACATAGAGAAAAAGGCTTTGGCATATAAATAGCAAAACTATACAAAATGTCCCATATACATCACCTCTAATTAGCAAAGTAAATTGACCACCATTAATTTACTACCATGCCCTTGCCCATATGCATGTGAATTTTTCTTATGGAAATTAAATCAAAGCTTTATTATGAGCCATACATGCATTAATCCCTCTATTTATTTTTTTTATTTTGGCCGAAATAGAAAAGGAAAATGATAATAGGCCATTGGGATGAAGGGGGTTTGTAACAAAAGCCAAAAAGTTCTCATAATTGACGGCCAATATATTTTTTTTTAAGGGAGAGGGCCAATGTTATTATTATAATAATAATTCATGAAATGTACGTACAGCCATGGCATTGAAATATCAAAATAATATTATTCATCATCAAATATATATTTCACAAGACTCACCATGCATCTTAATCAGAAAAAAAGTCTCTGCAACTTGCAGAGGGCCATGTATATATATCCTTGATCGATAATTGTCGGGATCTCATGTGAAACATATGTTAATAATGCATAAGTTTAGGGTTATGAAACATCAGACAATTAATTAATCATATATAAAACATCACATATATATTGCACCTTATCCATCCCACCATTCAAACTCGATTAAAATTGTTAGTTCTAACTATTTGAGTGTCTCTTTATCGTCGGTGAACCACAGTCTACTTAAAGCAATCAATAAACTCATCTAACAATTACTATTAAAGCAATCGAGTCTAATCTAAATAACACAATACTATTTTTTTTTTTTTGGCCAGAACACAATACTATTTAAATAAAAGTGATTAGAGTATCTTCGACAGATTTTATATACAAGTACTCCCTCAATTCCTATATATAAATCACAATCCTTTGTTCCCTTTTATTTTTCATTATACAGTATCAATAAGGCATTTACTAGTATTATCCAAATGTACATTTCTTTAATTAAAAAGAGAGAATGAATATATAAAAATAAGATGTACCCAATATATATATATATATATATATATTGGGTACAAGTATAATGTTTTGGAAAAGTAATTAAAATATACATAAAATTTTACAAACCAATAGTAACTATTTGCTTGATTGGCTATTTTTGCTATTATGAACTTATAATGAGGAACAGGGAGTAAATCACTAGTACGATGGCCAAAAAAAAATCACTAGTACTAATATTTACTAAATATTTTTTGAAAGATCCAGGAATTTACCAAAAGTCCATTTTGAGAATCGATAAGGAGATTCTATTTGAATTTTTTTTGTCTTTTTCTGTCTTTTCTCACTTGCCAAATTACTAAGAAGACCCTAAGTTAGTTTCTAGCCAATTCTTGCCCTTCAGCCCATTTTTGTAATTATCATTTCCTTTCACATAAATTCAATGTTATAACATAAATGTTATAATAAATGTCCCCAAGAGGACACCCCGTGGTTAAATCTTGGGATTTCTTGTGGGAGGTCCCGGATTCGAATCCTAGGATGGGCGGGGTGGGATTATGGGAAAGGAGATAGCTACCTCCTATTGTGTAACCCATTTCAATATCATGTTCATGAGTAGCAAAAAATGTTATAATAAATGTTCTAGAATTGTGACCTCTCTTCAAGCCTTTCATGTCCATATGAAGAAAAAAGTAAACTTAGTTTTTGTTCAAGTGCTACACACTTTAGAGGGGGAAACAAAATTGAAACAATTGCACCTGTCCATGTACAAACTAATATTTACTATTTATTACTAACTTTAGGGCATTGTTTTCAAAACCGGACCGGACCGGCCAATCGGATCGGTTTAACCGAGAACCGATGACATGTTCGGTCCTTAAAGGTATGGGAACTGCGGTTAGTCAACAACCGGGTAAAAATCGGTTGGACCGACAGTTGAACCAGGTTTTGACCGGATAGAACCGGTTTTGATAGTTGGAAATATTTGAAAAACTTTTGAAGGTGGGTGAGTTTTGAACCCACAACCTGGTGGGTAACAAAAAGCATTCTTGTGCCATCGCTCCGAATGCTTTTATGTGACATAAATATACCTTATATAATATTTAAAAGGTAAAATATCAACAATTTCCATAAAATACCCTTTTCCACCCGGCCAACGATTGAATCGGTCGCACCGGTTGAACCATTGACCGGAAGCTTCACCGATTTCATTGCCGGTCCGGTTTGAAAAACCTTGCTTTAGGGCATATGCTCAATGTTAATAGTATAGCCTTTTAAAGATGCAATACATTTATAATTATAGTACTTTCGAACTTTCCTACGTATCAAATTAATACTTTAATTTGAATAAAAAATTGTTCAAAGAAGTAGATTTCTGAACACTTGATGCGCCAGCGCGGACCGATCCACTTGTACTAATTAATAATAAACCAAAGCACTTTAATTAGTTTTTGTGGTACCCGACATACAATAAATGATGTTTAAGCAAAAACCACACCAACTTTCTTCACAAGTTAATGCCATCTTTATTTCCATGAACCCCTTGATTACTGGATGGTTTTCCGTGTAATTATAGATAATTGACATTTTCTCACCCACTTTTTTCTCATCTTTAATTGCGCCCCCATTTACTTATTTCATTTACCTAATTTTGTATGTTTTCCCAAACATGACCACAAGGATCCTACCATGCTATTGCCATATTTCCTTTTTCGGTTGCTTGACAATTGAAGAGATGTCCTATTTTGTTGGTTTGAGAGGTTAAAAGATATATATAGTCAAATGGTTAAGAAAATAGAGAAGTTTGAAATTAGAAAGTTGGTTAAAATTCGTACCCAGCAATTGGAATATTTAAATAAAAAAAATTATAGAAAAGCATAAGTGTATCAATACAATTTCCCCAAAAAATTTCCCCTTCCTCTCAAAAAAATGTATTAATACAATTTCCAATATTAAAATGTACTCCTTTCATTCCACTCCTATATAAAAGATCCTCAAATAATTTGTGAATAAGTTTGTAAAGTTTCAAAAAGCCAAATATTCCCTTCTCAGTTTCTTAGTCCTGATCATTGTGTAAATAAGATTAGGAGACTGCATTTAGTTTTCTTTTTAATTTTTTTTTAAAATAAAGTCCCTAGATCGGTGGATCTATTGGGTTTGACTTTCTAGATCTTTAAGATCTAATGAGTTTGAGTCAGTTTTTTTTAGTTTCAATTTGTTTTCATGGTTTCTTATTTAGTTTGATACAGTAGATTGAGAATTGTTACTTGTATTGAAATGATGAGCAAAATTTTGTTAATACTCTTTTCTCAGCATCAAGAAACACATTGGTTATTTATGACTTAAGGGTTAGTCATGGAGGGTTTAGAATCACTCATCTAATCATCGCTAATATGGAAGCCATATACAGGAGCGAAAACGAGATAGTGAGGGTCCGGTTCCCCTCCAATACAACAAACATCCAATGATTTCCAATACACCTCCAGATGATTGACACCTATTAAAAATATGTTCAACAGTTTAGATGAAAACATAGATATAACCCTAACATCACACCGTTACGTTATTTTCTTTTGGTCTGTTTCCTACCCCCCCCCCCCCCTCCCTCTGATCTCATCGACAACAGTTTAAGAAAAATAAATGGAGCCATTTTGATGTTTATTTTGTTTTGGGAGATTATCCTCTGTTTATTTGACATTTTTTTTATATATAACAGAGAGTATTAGAGATAATATGAAGAAACTATTGACCTAAACACAGACTGAAAAGTAAAAGCTTATGGTGTTAAGGCCATGTGAATCGAAGGTATAGACAAGCCATTCATTTTCTTGGGTTACCGCCACCTTATTCTATTGGGAAAATTTGCTATACATTATATGCTTCCTAAAATTCTACTTTCACTTTATGGGTTGTATCAATGTGAATTACATGCCACATATCAAATGAGAATAAAGGATTTTTTTTTCACTGGTGCTAAAGTTTTTTTTTTCCTCTATAGATGTCGATGGGAGAGAAAACAGAATAAAAGAAAATAGAACGTATTGCGTCAAAAATCTCTTGACAAGTTTTTGCGTTAAAAACTTTATGACGGCATGGGGGCGTGCCAGTCAATTTGCTGAAATTGACAAAGAGATTGTAGAAATATGGATCTGGTGTGCGGAGCAACAGATTAAAGATCAGAGCGATTTGTGGGGACTGGATCAAAGTCACACTGGAGCATTTAAATCATTGGATCCACAAGATGAGTCTTCCTAAATTTGCACTGCAAGAGCTGTTCTTGATTGAGATTGAGAGAAAAATAACAACTGATTGCTATTGTTGAGAGAGAAACACGTGTACAGTGTTCTTACGTTCGGAGACAAGATTGAAACAAGAAAATAACACTAAAAGAGTGTTCTTTTGTCCGGAGACAAGATTGAAACAAGGAAATATTGAAGAATGAGTAAGAACTCGTGATGAACAAGAGAAAAAGCGCGGAGCTTTTGAGAGAAAATAAGCACGGAGCTTGGTTTTTTGCACGAAGCAAGTTTGTCGCTCCAGGAGCTGGTTTGAGATGAGTGATATCTTTCTGAAGCTCTAGGATTGATCCATTTATATATGGGGTGGCATGGACCTTAAAAATTTGATGGGCTTGACTTGCTCAGGAATGCGATTTCAACTTCTTCAGTAAGGTGATAGCTTCCAGGAAGGAGAGGTGAAGCTTCCTTATTCTTCTGATAGCTTCCAGAGGCTAGGGAGAGGGGTTGGACTACTCCAAGGCGTCATCCCCCTTGATGGAACATGTTGGTCTTCCCTCTTGATGGATGATGGACGATCTCCTCTTCTTCCTATCGCAATTCAGCATGCCTTCGCTGCTTCCTTTGAGCTGAAATCAACTTATTTGACTAAGAAGTGGCCTTTGAACATCAGGACTTGGACTCTTAACATCAAAGCCACGAAATTGACTATAATTAGTCATATTTAGCTCATCCAATTATAAAAATAATCTTCAATTAAGAAAATGACTGAAACTAGGGTGAGAAAGCCATATGTCCTTAACTGAAAAAAGTGTAAAAGTTATCACCGACATCCAAAATGGCTCAAATTTGATATCTAGCCATAATTTCATGTAACTAAGGTGATGGAACTTGTTAGGTTCTAAAATCATACCTAGATCACCTTAAACCTACGACGAGTCCTTAATTGAAAACCGGGACAAAGTTTTTCGACTGTGTCAGAATGAGGTGAAATTTCACTAGTGAGTGCGGCATGGAACAATGATCATCATGGTATGCTTCTCTTTTGGAGGCACACCCCCTAGCTAAACTAATTCCTCCAATTTCGCCATTTTGTCCTTAATTGAACAAAATGCAAATTTGCCTCCCGGGAGGGAATAACCAGCTGGCGGCCTCATCACTATGTTTGAGTGATAACGTATGAGGGATGTGTGAATTAAAACTTCATGCCTCCCTTGTGTAAGCATGGTAAACTGCTTGCTGACAAACATTGACTCGTTGACTCCTTAGTTGTAGGAATAAGGAGGCAGCTTCCTGAGAGCAGGGCGACCTCTCCTTGTCATAGGAGACGACTTGGGCTTTGTTATGTAAGTCCATAAGATGTTTTCCATCCTGTGGTATGATGGCATACAACTTCCTTTTTTGCTGCTTGCCTTCCAAGATGACAACAGATTTAAATGGAGTTGCCTCTTCATGATCTAGTATGCCACATCCTTAGTCAGGGGCGACATATATGCATTAAATAATAATAATAATTATTCTGAAATAATTATTTATTTTATAATTAATTAATAATTTCAGCCATAATTAATTAATTACAAAATTTTCCTAATTCTATTAGAACTAGGGTGGTGCAGAAACCAAGTTTCATCAGGATTTTTAATTAAATCTTGACCACACATCTTGATATTATTTATGTGAAAACCAATTTACCCTCAATTGTAAATTGAGGTATAAACAGAACGTTAGATGACGGTGTGATGTTAGGGTTAGATATGTTTTAATCTAAACCATTGAAAATATATTTAATAGGTGTCAATCATCTACAAGTATATTGGAAATCATTGGTTGTTTATTGTATTGGAAGGGAGCCGGACCCGTAGAGATGTATGAGGAAGATTCGAGATAGACAGTTCAAGTCACAAAACAAGATCCAAGTTCTTTTGGCACAGAAGATAAGTTGCAAAGTTTTGCCAGTGATGGAGGAATTTGTATCAGTTTCAGTATCTGTGTCATTGTACTTTCGTTTTGATAAATGAAAGTTACTTTTTTCTAAAAATTAAAAAAAAATCCTCAAAACAATGCAAACAGTTGAAAATAGATTATTTCCAAAATTTAATAGTACAATTTTTTATGTCGTACCAAAATTGCCCTTTTCACTTTTCAAAACCTTCTTCTCTCTCCTCCCGTTCCTATATGTAAGTCACAACACATTGTTCCTATATTTATTAATTTGTCAATCCATATATACCAAAGGGAACTAATTTTTTTTTTCAATTTTAACCCTATTTAATCTTCTTCGATCTATCATTCTTAGATTCTCAAACTCTCTTCTCAAGTTGACTAATTTTTGCTTCCTGCTTCTGCCTGAGCCTTGAAACTCTTCTTTCAAGTTTCAACTCGTTCCAAGCTTTGAATGGAGTGTTGCATGACATAATTATGGTGAAAATCCCACTTGAGACTGAGTTTCGAATTAAGTTGAAAGCCTTAAATTGTACAAACAACAATCGATTTCATTCAAATTTATAGTTGATATCAAAGCAGATTAATAAAACACATCAAATTCCAAATTAAGAGACTACTATTGGTTGAAATTGGAGGCAATCAGGCAGCAGCTCCAGATGATCCACTTACTTGTACTCCTACTAGCTTAATCTACAACTGTATTATCCATTTAAGTTGGTAACAAGATGAAACTTGTTGATTGGTTGCAAATTATATCTGCCAAGTCAAGTGTAAGACTATAGAGTTTTGAAGAATTAGGAAATTTGGTGAAAAAGGATTCTAAGTAAAACCGAGCTCTCCTTGATGGTGAACTTGGTTTCTCTCCCCAAACTGTCCTTAAATGAAAAACTTGCATAAGTCTTTCATCTTAAGTCTGTTTGAGATGAAACTTAGCCAAGATGGTCTACATGAACCAAGGACCATCATGGTCTAACCCTCTGTTAGAGCCGCAGAGCCGCACCCCCTAGTTAGATCAATTTTCTTGATTTCACCTTTTTGTCCTTAAATGAACAAAATGCAAATTTGCCTCCCAGGAGGAAGTAACTAGCTGGGCGGCCTGACCACTATGTTAGAGTGATCATGTGTGAGGGATGTGAGAGATAAAATCCCACGCCTCCCTTAGTTCAGTGAGTGTTTCACTTGCTAACAAACTCTTGCTCTCTGCCTCCTCGGTGCAAGGGGTGAGGTGACAGCCTCCTGAGAACAGGATGGCCTTCCCTGGGTATAGGGAAAGACTTGTATTTTTTATTCCATGAAATATTTTCCATCCGCATGGTCAGATGGTATACAACTTCCTTTTTTACTCTCTGCCTAATCCATCAGACAGCGGTATCAAAGGAAACTGCTCCCTTGAGACTTATCACACCACTTCCCTTGGTCAGGGGTGGCATTCTAGGAGAAAATAATAATAATTATTCTGAAAAATAATTATTATTTATTAATTAATAATTAATTTCGGCCCTTAGTCATTAATTACAAGATTTTCCTAATTCTATCAGAACTAGGGTGGTGCAGAAACTAAGTTTCTTCAGGATTTCTGATTAAATCTTGACCACACATCTCAATATAGTTTATGCAAAGACCAACTTATCCTCAATTGTAAATTGAGGTATAAACAATATATATTGTTTGAAGAAGTTAAAAATCAACTGATTGAGACTCATAGCTACCTTCTTATCGCTACTCGCTAGCTATATAGGTCGAGAGGGCTCATTGAGACATATTTATAATTGTACATATTAATTTTAAAACTATAGTAATGTATATTGTACAAGAATATGTACATACATACAATTAATTGATTCAATTTAGTACATGCATGATTCTCCTCCTTTTGAATTTCCCATTCTCAAGACTCAAGTTAATTAATATATGGCTTATATACAATTTGCACTGTAAATTATAATGGACAATTTGTATCCTAAACTTTAATTTTAAACAATTTGCACCATAAATTATAATTTACGGAAAATATGCACCCCATGATTGGACAAAAATTGACGGAACCATTTAATTGGGTTGCAAATTTTCCACGAAAAAATGTAAGTTTTAAATGATGCCGTCAATCTTTCCGTTCAATTGGGATACTGTATATTATCCACAAATTATAGTTTACGGTGTAAATTGTCCAAAACTAAAGTGTAGGGTGCAAATTATCTATTTGCTTATAGTTTAGGGTGCAACTTGTACATTAAGCAATTATATATATATATATATATATATGATATTAGTTTTAGCTTTAACGTGCGTTGCACGTGGCCCAACATGTTTTGATTTAATATTTTTATGAAATTTTAGTAATTACCTTATTAAATTTTGATAATTACTTTTTGAAATTTTGATAATTACCTATGAAATTGTGATAAACTCCATATGAAACTTTGATAACCTAACTATGAAATTTTAACAAACCTTCCTATGGAATTTTATAATCTTACTATGATTTTTGATAACATCCCTGTGACATTTTGTTAATCTCTCTATAATTTTTTGATACTATAGTACGAAATTTCGACAATCTCTCTATAAAATTATATATCATTATCAGGTTGAGCTCATTTAGCACTATATAAATCATTTATATTAAACTCTTCCATTCGCATATCAAGCTTGTCCGTTCAGTCGTACAAACATATATAATTCATATTGAACTCCTCCTTTTGATAGTATATACATATACAAATTTGAATTGAGCTTATCCACTTGGTAGTATATAAAGCACGTTATCATACTGAATTCCTCCATTCAACATTCCTCCACATAAAATATTATCAATTTGAGTTCCATTCATTCAATATTACTCCAAATGGTACATTACCAATTTGAGTGCTCTCATGTTCACCAACCTTCTATGGAACATATTGTTTGTTTGAACTCTTTCATTCGGTATTCCTCCACGGAGTACATTATCAGCTCAAGTTTTCCTATCCACCATCATTCCTAGAATGCACTTTCCTACTCAATCCTCAAAAATTGAGCACTCCCCTTTTCGGCATTCATGACATATCTCTCATTCATCTCACAGAGCACCACCATACAGTTCGACAAAGGGGCGTATTACCAAATCGAGCATTCTTCGACTCAACACTCTCCACATGGAGTATACATCCAGATCGAATACACTTACGTTCGACACTATCTAGTTATGCGATTCGTAAGCCTGTTTAGCTCAGATCATCCCAACTTGCCCACCTGACGCTTAGTTTCATAGTCGTTTGTGCAATCATTTTAGACTGGCCCAAAGCCACACTACATATATATAGAGAACTACTCCACACATGAGGTAAAAGTTCATTATCTCCACTCTTTATATCTTTAGCTCTCTAAACACCTTAAGACCCCACTAACTTCAGTATTTCCAAACACTTTAATATCCTACTAACTCCAATATCAAAGAGGATCCCCTCCAGGCAAAAAAATTTGGGACCCTTATCTCATGGTCCGCTCTGTTATAGATCACACGAACTTTGCTATTTGGTGAGTCTCTCTCTCTAAGAAGTTTCAACAGCTCACGTTTAACCTTTGTCCTTAGTGCATTTAACCTCCAATCCCATTGTAATATAATCATCTCTTCTAGTTGTGGGAAAAAAGTATGAATTTCACAATCTTGCAACGTATAAATTATCAAATCGCACAATATAATTAATTTATTTTATGTTTCCAATACAACAATGTTGAAAAAAGTGTTACGTAAATCAAATATCAAAGGAACACTAAATTTAAAGGATTACGCAAGAACGTGGCATGATAATCCAGATACCTTCACCCAAGGCCTAAATTTCTTTCCCAATTTCAAACATAGAATTTTTTTATTATTATTAAGAACAAAAGCAAACAATCATCAAAATTCGTATATATGTTTAAAAATTCAGCTCCTTTGAAAAATCATTTTAAGAAATCGTCAAATATAGTATTGAAAAAAATGAAGAAAATAAGTTACTCTTTTTTTGGCCCTTTTTTTTTTGTTGCAATCTAATCAGGTTTAGTTCTTGTAGTATGATTATACGTTTAAAAATTCAACTCCTTTTGAAAAATTGTTTTAAGCAATCATCAAACATAGTAATGAAAATAATGAAGAAAATAAGTTAAAAAGAGTGATAAACGAAAATGAAATTCCCAAAACATGACAAGAAGTTATCAATACCATACCTAAATATACGTTTTTTTAACTTATGGTAGTTTTTTTTATAATTGCAAAAATAACAGAAATTTTAAAATGGAAAAAAAAAACTCAAACTCTTTTCATGGCCATTTTACCTTATGGACATACGTTTAAGAAAAATGATACCAAAATTACAAATGCAACAATCATATATTTAGCATCATTTTTGCTACATATTTATTATCATCGTTAATAATTTTGATAAGTAGTTAGAAATATATATAAAATAGTTTGAGTAAGATTTAAACTTAAAATTAAATCATAAATAAATAATAATATATATTGTAGAAATTGGGTTGGCCAATAATAATATAATAATATATATAACATATATAAAACATAAAAGTTCAATTTTAAGTAATGTCAATTTAAAAAAAATAGTAATGGCAATTTAGAAATATTTTTTAAAAAAAGTTACAATCGAAAAACATAAAGTTTGTCATTATTCGTACTTTTATATATAGTATATATGGATTTGGAGAAACTATTGATTTTGTCCCAATTCGGCCCAGTAGGCCCATTAGGCCCGTTTGAGTTCATGAAGCCCAAATTGCCAAGTCAGATGTCTTGAAGGCTAAATCTGATATTTTTATGGCCCAATTCGTTAATATGGAAGCCCAAAGATGAAGTTCAAGACCAATCAGTAATTATGATGTAGTAATGATTTAGTTCTGATGTAGTATTGTTAAATCCTATTTAAAAGATGACTTCAGAAGAGCAGTTTTGGAAGAAAATTCATAACTTTTGATATAGAGCTCTGAAAAAATACAAATGTGGTACCGTTGGAAAGAGAATTCCAAGATCTACAACTTTTATATTGAGACCTAATTCTACTGTTCTGGTTGACGATTTTGTCCTTAAAATTTCTGGACAAAATTGATCTTCTCCTACCGACTTGGAGAATGTTTTGGTCAAAAATTAAAATGTTAAAGATGACGCGGAGTATTACTATTGGCCATGTTTGATCCTAATTAATGAGTATAATTTAAATTTCCATTATTTTAATAATAGAATAATTAAAATATTATTTAATAATGACAATTTAGAAATATATTTGTAAAAAAAAAGGTACAGTCGGAAAAAATAAAGTTTCCCCTTATTCGTACTTTTATATAGTGGCCCAACGTGTTTAAATGAAATATTCATATGAAATTATAATAACCTCCCTATTAAATTATGATGATGATTACACTGATGATCTTTTTATAAAATTTTGATAACCTTCCTATGAAATTTTGATAACTTCCCAATGAAATTTTGATAACCAACACTATGAGATGTTGATAACCTCCATATGATATATATTGATAACCACGTTATGAAAATTTAAAAATCTCCGTATGAATTGTTAGTAATCACACTCTGAAATTTTGATAATCACATTATGAAATTGTAATAACCTCGCTATGAAATTTTGATAAACCTTCCTATAAAATTTTGATAAACCTCCCTATAAAATTTTGATAACCTCCTTATGAAATCTTGATAACTACATATTTTGATAACCTCCCTATGATTTTTGATAACCTCATTACGAAATTTTGTTAATCTCCCTATGAAATTTTGATCTACATACTATGAAATTTCAATAACTCTCTTATGAAATTTTGAAAACTAAACTATGAAATTTTGATAACCTTCATATGAAATTTTGATATCCTCCCTGAAACTTTGATTACTCCATAATAAAAGTTGGGTAATTATTTGATACACCGGCGGTGTAAATTTTGGACTCCACAAGCAGGTTGTGGAGTTGAAACATGTTCATTTTTTTAATTAATTAAGTTTTAAATATTTCAATCTAGTCCCTAAAGGACACCTGTCACCCTTCAGGACCCGCATGTGTAGTCTGCTAAACTCTACTGACGGTGTATTGAATAATTTTCCATAAAAATTTAAAAACCTTCTTAATTTGGTAACCATACTATAAAATTTTGATAACCTCCCCGGAAATACGACTATGAAATTTTGGTAATCACATTTTGAAAATTTGATAACCTCTTAATGCAATTTTGGTAACCTCTCTATAAAATTTTGTTGACCCCTCTATGAAATTTTGATAATCACATTATGTAATTTTGATAAACCACGCTTTGAAATTTTGATAACAACACTATGAAATTTTGATAATCTTCCTATAAATTTTGATAATCCGATATCTATAAACTTCTATCAAATTTTGGTACTCCTTATGAAATTGAGACTTTTATAACCTTCATATGAAATTTTAATAACCAGACTAAAAAATTTTGATAACCACACTATGAAATTTTGATAACCTCCCCATGAAATATTAGTAACCTCCTTACGAAATTTTGTTAACCACACTATGAAATTCTTATAACCTCGCTATGACATTTTGATAATCTCTTTGATAACCCTTCTATAAAATTATGATAACCACACTATGAAATTTCAATAACCTTCCTAAGAAATTTTAATAACTTGATCCTATGAAATTTTGGTAACCACACTATGAAATTTTGATAACCTTCCTATGAAATTTTGATAACTTTCATATGAAATTTTGGTAACCACACTATGGAATTTTGATAACCTCCTCATGAAATTATAATCACCATCTTATGAAATTTTGATAACCACACAGAGACAAGAAAATCAAAATCATAATATCACCTACTCTTCTAACTCAACAATTTCCAATTGAACAAAGTGTTTGCGGCAAAACATTATATAACGAAGAGATGGAGCTTCACTAACAATAATATTGTACGTGTTAGTGTGTGTTTATTCTTTTCATTGACATTTAAAAAATTGAAATTAAAAGTAAAATATTAAATTCAAAAAATAATAGTAAAGGAAATTTGCATGTTCATCAACAAAAATCAATTTGACAAACTTATACTTCGGTTTAAATTGAAATTTTTAATTAATTTTAAAATAATAAAATTATACTAAATTTTAATAATGGCAATTTAGAAATATATTTGGAAAAAGGGTACAATCGGAAAACACAAAGTTTCCCATTATTTGTAGAAATTTACATGTTCATTAATGAAAATCAATTTTACAAACTTATAATTCGGTCTAAATTGAAATTTTATAATTAATTTTTAAATAATAAATTTTAATAATGTCAATTTAGAAATTTATTTGCAAAAAGGTACAATCGGAAAACATAAAGTTTTCCATTATTTGTACTTTTATATATAGTATAGATAGATACTTTGGAGAAACTATTGATTGTCTCATTTCGGCCCAATGGCCCATTAGACTCGTTCGAGCCCATGAAGTCCAAATTGTCAAACCAGATGTCTTGCAGTCTAAATCTGATATTTTTAGACCCAATTCGTTGATATGGAAGCCCAAAGAAGGAGTTCATGTCCAATTAGCAATTATGATGCAATAATGATTCAGTTCTGATGCAGTATTGTTAAATCCTATTTCAAGGAGGACTTCACAAGAGCAATTTTGGAAGAAAATTCATAACTTTTGATTCCGAACTCAGAAAAATGCAAATGAGGTACCGTTGGAAAGAGAGGTCCGAGATCTACAACTTTTATGTTATCTTGAGACCCAATTCTTCCATTTTATTAGACGATTTTACCCTTGAAATTTCTGAACAGAATTGATCTTCTCCTAAACCGGCTTGGAGAATGTTTTGGATGGAAATTCAGATGTTAAAGATGATAAGGGGCATCCCTATTGGCCACGTTGGATCCTAATTAATGAGGATAATCTAGATTTCTATTATTTTAATATTGAAATAATTAAAATATTATTTAATAATAATAATGGTAATTTAGAAATATATTTGACAAAAAAGGGTACAATCGGAATACATAAAATTTCCCCTTATTCGTACTTTTATATAGAGTATAGATTTAGATATAGATAGATATAGATATAGATATATATCTATACTATATATAAAAGTACGAATAAGGGGAAACTTTATGTTTTCCGATTGTACCCTTATTTTTAAAACATATTTCCAATTGTACCCTTTTTTAAAAAAAAATATTTCTAAATTGCCATTACTAAATAATATTTTAATTATTTCATTATTTTTTTAATCATAAATTATTCCATTATTAATTATTAGATTATAAAATACGTAAATTAAATTATAAGAAAGTCAATTTGACTTTTTGTTTCCAACATCCTATTTAATTTTGCCTTTTGTCGTTGTTTTCAATCGTTGTATTTAATTTTGGTTTAATCAGATTTAGACTTCAAGTCATCTGGTTTGACAATTTGGACTTCATAAACTAAAACGAGACTAATGGGAACGAAATGAGACTAAATCAATAATTTCTCCGAAGATATCTATACTATATATAAAAGTACGAATAATGGAAAACTTTATGTCTTCCAATTGTACTCTTTTTTCAAATATATTTCTAAATTGACATTATTAAAATTTATTATTTAAAAATTAATTATAAAATTTCAATTTAGACCGAATTATAAGTTTTGTAAAATTGATTTTCATTGATGAACATGCAAATTTCTACGAATAATAGGAAACTTTATGTTTTCCGATTGCACCCTTTTTTCCAAATATATTTCTAAATTTCCATTATTAAAATTTATTAAAATTTTATTATTTAAAAATAGATTAAAAATTTCAATTTAGACCGAATTATAAGTTTGTCAAATTAATTTTAGTTGATGAACATGTAAATTTCCTTTACTATATTATTTTTTGAATTTAATATTTTACTTTTAATTTCAATTTTTAAATGTCAATAAAAAGATTAAACTAACACTAACACGTACAATACTATTGTTAGTGAAGCTCCATCTCTTCGTTATATAATGTTTTGCCGCATTCATTTTGTTCAATTGGAAATTGTTGAGTTAGAAGAGTAGGTGATATTATGATTTTGATTTTCTTGTCTCTATGTGGTTATCAAAATCTCATAAGATGGTTATTATAATTTCATGAGGAGGTTATCAAAATTTCATAGTGTGGTTACCAAAATTTCATATGAAAGTTATCAAAATTTCATAGTGTGGTTACCAAAATTTCATAGCGTGGTTATCAAAATTTCATAGGATCAGGTTATTAAAATTTCTTAGGTTGGTTATTGAAATTTCATAGGGTGGTTAATTATCACAATTTTATAGAAAGGTTATCAAAGAGATTATTAAAATGTCATAACGAGGTTATAAGAATTTCATAGTGTTGTTAACAAAATTTCATTAGGAGGTTACTAATATTTCATGGGAGATTATCAAAATTTCATATGAAGGTTATAAAAGTCTCAATTTCATAAAGAGTACCAAAATTTGATAGAAGGTTATCAAATCTCATAGAGATCGGATTATCAAAATTTCACAGTGTTGTTACCAAAATTTCAAAGCGAGGTTATCAAAATCATATAATGTGATTATCAGATTTTCATAAAAGGATCAACAAAATTTTATAAAGAGGTTATCAAATGTTCAAAATGTGATTACAAAAAATTCATAGTGGTATTTCTGGGGAGGTTATCAAAATTTCATAGTATGGTTACCAAATTAGGAAGGTTATTAAACCCTTATTATGGAGTAATCAAAATTTCAGGGAGGAAATCAAAATTTCATAAGAGGGTTATCAAAATTTCATATGGAGATTAACAAAATTTCATAATGAGGTTATTAAAAAATCATAGGGATGTTATCAAGATCTCATAAGAAAGTTATCAAAATTTTATAGGGAGGTTTATCAAAATTTTATAGGAAGATTTATCAAAATTTCATAGCTTGGTTATCACAATTTCATAGTGTAATTATCAAAATTTCAGAGTGTGATTACTTATAATTCATATGGAGATTTTTAAATTTTCATAACGTGGTTATCAATATATCATATGGAGGTTATCAACATATTATATTGTTGGTTATCAAAGTTTCATTGGGAAGTTATCAAAATTTCATATTGAAATCTTCAAAATTCCTTAGGGAGGTTAACAAAATTTCATAAGAAAGTTAAAAAAAATTATAAAAAGGTTCTCAAAATTTCATAGTGTATCATTATTAAAATTTCATAGGAAGGTTATCAAAATTTCATAATGGGATCATAAAAAATAGTGTAATTATCATAATTAAATAGAGAGATTATCATAATTTCATATGAATATTTCATTTAAACACATTGGGTCACATGCAATGCACGTGAATGTTAAAACTAGTATATATATATATATATATATATATGTATATATATATATATATATATGTGTGTGTATATATGCTTGCATGCATGCATGCGTCTTTTCCCTATAATGCCACCCCCGTATTAAGATTTCGATGCAAAACTTTGAATCGAATTTGAATCATGCTTATAAACAAGTTATATGACCAAAAAAATTGCTCACGTAGAAGTTTCTTTTTTGGTACAAAAATAACTCTAGAATTTCCCTAAAAAATTATAATGTATATACACACATTAGAGAGTCATGCGCTGCGCGCCTAATCCTGAAAGAAAGTGATCTAGCATAGGAATTACGGCTTAAATCTCAAACCAACGGAAAATCCACTCATAAAAGAGGTGGATAATTAAGTCGTTTAAGTTAAGCCCTAGCTATATAAATAGGTATTTCAATTTTTATAGCTTTTATGTCGGTGAAGGAAAGTTTGGTATCTTGATTGACGGCGAAAGCCGAAAGGAGGGAAGAAAGTTGGAAAGCCAAAAAGAAGATCACCTCAAATCATGGTAGGGAAAAGGGACGACGTCATATATATGTTAGACTTGGATGCATCGTTACATGTTATATAACCTTATTAGGACTTTAGCCTACTAATGAAAACAAACCAACCATACGACATCTTATTACTTTCAATGTTTCAAAAAGACTTTTTCTACTCCTTTTTCTCAAATTAATGGAATCGAAATGACAAGTCATCTTTTTTCAAACCAAACAAAACAACCCATTTTTCATATCAAATGTTCATATATTAGGAATATCCACATCTCCTTTCTCCACCTCTTCTCACTATTCCTGTGAGGGATAGAACTGTCATTTCATATATCCGTGAGATGGGTGGAGATAGACATGACCACGGTTCTGGTTCTAATTCGGAACCGGCGATTCTGGTTCTTTCAATATGACGCAGCGGAATGTATTCAATCTAAAAACACAGATAAATCAGAGAAAACCTAAAGAAGATAAATTGAATAAAATTGTTGAAAAAATGATTAACCTCAAATTTAGGGTTTAAAACCATTAAATAGTCTCAGAAAATAACAAAAATTAATGAAAAATAAAGAAAGGCCAAAACAACAAAGCAATAAAAACTAAATCTGGCGACATCTCATAAAGTTGGCCTTTTCAAGCTTTAAACAAAGGTGGGAACCGTTGCGCCATCCGTCTCGGCATACACAACTCAAAACCCTTTCCGAAGGTTACAAGCTCTATAACTCCTTACGGTTTAAAAAGTTATGACCGTTTGAAGTTGGCCCACCAGTTTGGACCCAGGCCCAAAATTTATAACGTTACACTCCCTTCTGAATGGACTTCTAACGATCCAAACGGTCCATAAATACAGCACCTATCTCATCCGCATCACAATGTTGGAACCGAACCTTAACCTTAGTTAATAAGGTCTGGTTCTGGTTCCAAAATATTCTGGTTCAGTTCGGATTCCGAATCGGAATCTTACTTCTCTTTTGTGCAAAAAATTATTTTAAAAAAAATATGTTTATTATAAATTTTCATTTTCTTATTCTTGAATTTTTAGATTACTTTAGTTATATTTTTTAATTTCTAAAAAGAATAATTGTATTATTATAATTATAATAATTAAACTACATATATTAAATTAGAATAGTTGATGATATAAATAGTTAAAAATATAGTTTATATAGTATTATTTGAGGTGGAAAATATAAAGAGTTCTCACGTTTGTTTCTTTTATGGCCAACAAGTATATAATCATAATGTCTTGAAATATAATTTTTTATTAAAAAAGTATTAAACATATATTATTATATACTAATATTAATTGAATTTGTTTCATTATTATCATTCTATTATTATATATATTAAGCATAAAATATTAAAATTTAAAAAAAATATTGAAAAAATCGGACAGTTACAGTTCGGGTTCCACAAAACTAGAACCTAACTAGAATCTCTTAACAATAAGATTCGATTTTAAATGGACTGTTCCGGTTAGATTCTTCAATTAGATCCAAACCACGATCGGATCTGGGTGGGGGGATAAGGTATACCGTATGTGTATACATAGGGTGGTGTTGGACCCGAATTTAAAATGGGCTCATTGGGCCAAATAATGATCAAAGCTCAAAGTTAATTAAAAGAAGCTAATTGGGTTACAAAACGGGCTAAGGTAGCGTGCAATTGATTTCAACTTAACCGAGATTTTTTTTTTTTTTTTGAAGAACTTAACCGAGAATTTTTTTTTTTTTTTGAAGAACTTAACCGAGATTTTGAACTCCCGGCATCATTGTCTTAAATTTCTTATCTTGTTATTGTTGTGTACTCGTTGGTAATGCCCTTATGAGTTTTGTGACAAAGATTTGAACTAGGTTTTTTATGGAGTTATAAGAAGTCTGGAGGAATAAAAAGCTTTGGGCATGAAATGATGTCTCTCGGCCTAATGAAGTCATTATCGGTACGGTCCGTTAACAATTGGAAGAAAATTGTACGGAAATTTAACAGGAAAAGTATCAATTTTCATTCAAATGTGTAATTGAAAAAATTGAAGTTTAAAAGATAATTGGTCCCTTTCATACAAGTTCAAGGGTCAAAATGTCTAATAAGTCATATATATCTATACTATATATAAAAATACGAGTTTTGAGAAACTTTTGAAATGCCCATTGTACCATCATTTTTTTGAATATATTTCTTAAATGCCCTTAGTTAAATTATTGTAGTTTTATTCTACTAAAAACTCTATTTATTCAATTATTAAATCTAATATCTTTATAATTTCTTCCTGAGATTCTATATCTACTAGACTTCTATTATGTATTAAACATAAACTTAAGTTTGCAGCTATATATAAATTCCATGCTCATCCTGCTTCTATTGGTATCTTCCATACATGGGATTGCAAAGCCACGAATGGTATGAGCCATTGGGATAAAACATTGCTTTTTTAGGTCCTCTGCATTATCTGGTATTTGGTTACAATTATTAGGTCAATTTTCCTTGGTTTTCATTGTCATTTGCAAAGTATACATCTTTTTCTATTAGGTTATTCCTAACTCAAGGATAGAGAGGACTATTCCTAACTCATGGATAGAGAGGTAACCATGCTTTACATCCGTCTCTAGACCCCTTAATTTGTTGTGTTATCTATTTTTCAATCTTATTATTTATAAAACATTGCTTTTAGGTCCTCTGCATTATCTGGTATTTTTCAATCTTATTATTTATAAAATATATATTTTTCCTTTTTTTTTCAGTCTAAGAAGAATATACATGATGATTGATATGTTAGGGATAGTCAATACTGGATACGAAAGTTTAAGGCACGCACAAAAGGAAAATCAAGACAAAACAATTGAAGAAGACTATAGAATTTCCAATATATTTATGTTAAGTGCTTCAGGGTATTTTGCTGTCATCAGAAGAGTAAGCTTAAAAAATCTTCATAATTTAATGAAATCACAAGGGGATTATGGGGTATGTAACATGTTTTTCTAAAGTAATTAAAAGATAAAAATGGGTCACACAAGTGTTTGGCCAAAAAAAAAAAACAGTACACAAGTGCCTTGACTCTCCAGGAAGGAATCAGATTTCATTTTCATTTTAAAAACTTTGCATCTTTGGGTGATTTCTGATGAATATATAATTCTTCTTTTTTAGGCGCTGGGAAATGCAAAAGGAGCTGTTGCAGTGGTGGTCTCAATTTTGAATATAATTATGAAATTAGTATTTGGTATATAGATATCTTTTTTAATTTCATTTGTGTGAATAATCCTTTTGAGATTGATGGAAAAGAAGTTCCTGAAGTCGACGAGGGGTGGTTCGCCGATGAATATAACTTGAGAGTCGGGGATCATGCCATGGGCGCCGTCGAAGAAGGTGATGATTCCGGAGATGAAGAATTTAAGGAATTTCTCTATTCTTTTGAAGATGATGGCACATTGGCATTTATACCAGAGAACAAATCGATGCTTATTACAATGCTGTTAAAGATCGTCGCAAGCCTTATGAGCCTGAACCTGTAGAAGTTGAGTTCAAGTATTGGGTCTATTTTGAAACTCCCGATTGTTAAAAAGCTTACCCTGTTTCTCAACTCCGAAAGCATCTTGAATGGAGCAGCACCGATGGCTCCTGACTTTGCCTTTCATATTTTAGTAGTTATATATATTCATAATCTAATTTTGTTTCTTTCCTTTAGAGAGATGTAATTTGAAATACATGAACCGAAGGGACTTAGGGCTGAGAGTATTTGCCACTATTTTGATCTCACTCTCATTTGTAGTTTGTACACATGCTAAGTTGTATTAACAACTATGTTCTTGAGGAAAGCCTCATTCAATCACCTATACTAATTAAATAACACCTGTTCTCGAGGAAAGCCTCCTTTTTTTCATTTGCTGTGAATGTGGTAGGATACACGATCAAGAAACCTTGAAAGTTGGTCATTTAGGAATTTTGTCTTATTATAAATTTGGCTAACTAGGTTGGTTCGGGATCATTGAGGAGAATTTTCTTATTTGACTCCCTTATTGAACAAATATTACCTACCTTACAAACCTCACAGCTAATATACCAATAATTTTTTTGGTGTAAAATATACCAATTATTTAATTATATAATATATGAATCAACATAATTACGCATGTGGATATATATTACCTTTATAATAATTACCCAATATTTTAATTCAAAATGGACTAATATATATTTGATACTTTTCCTAGATCATATGGTTATAAAGTATGAAAATGATGAAAAGTTTGAAAATGATCTGATCGATGCGATTTTTCCATATTTGAAATTGGTAACAAAAAATGGGTACATTGATGGTATAAATGACAAAATGACTCGAACAACATTTACGAGGAAGAATTTTTACATACTCTTCTACCGAATGGTTTGCAACCGCATAACTTGATGTTGAAAAAAATTGTCCAATCATACTTCTCAGGAATTTAGATCCATCCAACGGTTTATGCAATGGAACAAGAATGGTCTGCAAAAACTTTGTCATAACGTAATACAAGCAGAAATTGCAATTGGCAAATATGCTGAAAAGCATGTTCTTCTTACAAGAATTCTGTTTTCACCAGCTGAAAATGAAGGATATCCATTCTAATTTAAAAGGAAACGATTACCTATCCGTCTTTGTTTCGCTATGACCATCAACAAAGCACAAGGACAAACGACCCCAAATGTTGAATATATTTGCCGCAAAATGTTTTCTCTCATGAACAATTATATGTGGCACTCTCTCGGATAATTTCCATGTCTTCAACAAAAATTTTAGTCAAGTCAAAACATACAAAAAAGCAAAAGAAAACATATACAATTTTGACTTTAAAAAAACACAATTTCATTACATTAATATTTGAATAACACAATTTATACACAATTTATTAATATTTGATTTTAAATGTCATATATATGTTAAAGTGAGGATGGTCAAACATTGACGAATATAAATGTAATACATGAAATTTTTTCCAATGTTTTTTAATAATCACTTCTAATTCTTATTATTATTTAAATATTTGTTTTAATTGAATATTTATAATCTCTTATCATTTTTAAGTATTTAAAAATTAATTTGTCCACCCACACACGTTGTGCCACGTGCCACATGCAACGCACGTGAAGGTAAAAACTAGTATTGGAAAGTGGATATATTACAATGGATAAGATATATAATACATGAGGAAGAGATTTGAATCAACCCCTGAGCATGAAGTTTGTTCACTAGCCCAACAACTCATGCTTTGTTATTATGTTGTATCACATATAAAAATTAAAAGTTAAAAATTAATGTATATAAATTAAATTTGGAACTTGAGTTGCAATGATCCATCTATTTCAACTAAGTTGACAATTTGCTAGTATGTTTGCAAGTGCTTGGGCAAAGAGAAGAAAGGGAGCAACCGATACTTATTTTGCTTGTGTTTCCACAAAAAATGGGAAAAGAAAAGAAACCCAAGACTTGCTTGAGGTTGTAATTGGGTCTTTAGTCTGAAGTCTGTTCATAGTGGGCTATACCTATACCCATGGCTCTTTACATTCTTGGTTGTGGTTGTGGTGGAAAGGAAGCCCAAGTCAAGTCCTTATACCAAAAGAGGACTCAGTTGAGAGCCCATTCAATTAGTTTATTTTTCTGCCCCATTAGGAGCTTTTTTCTTTTTGGTGAATTAATCATTAGGAGCTTTGTTAGTAGTATATATATATATATATATAAACAATTAAAATGCAAAATGTTCATTTCATTGAAGATCCATAGCTTTGGTGAGGGAGGGTTTTCGGGGTATAGAAAGAGATATTAGGTTCGAGTTGTTAGAGCTACGTATATATTAACTAAAAGAAATAAAATATGTAAGTGTGGGTTTGGATGGATAGTTGAAAACTTGGGGGGGAAAGCAAGTAGGGGAAGGTAGAAGAAATGTATTTTAGGGGGACAAAATAAAATATTATAGAGAATCTACAAGATGAAGAAAGCCATAGAAAACAAATAAGGACTTCTTGCTCGGGCTGGCAAGGTCCAATTGGATGCTCTAGGCCTGACCCGTCCCTGTCTAGCCAGACAACAATTGAACTAGGCTTAAATTGCTAAACATTTGAACCCCACACCATTCCCTTAGTTTCTTTATTTCTTACCCTCTTGTTTTTGGGTATGTACACTCTCTTTTTATAATAGGTCGGTGGAGTTTCTGGATTTTACAAAGGGATTAAAAAATTGATATATATTTTATTTAATAATTAATTAAATATATTTAATATTTAAATATATTTTTTAAAGTACATATGTCAACTTTTTAACCTTCACATGCAGTTTGTTACTATAGATGGGATAATTTTTCATTTATAATAATAACTTTTATATATCTATTCCCCCTTATTATCTACTACATTTTAAACTTTTTTCTTTCTATTAATCCCACGAGGATGTAAATGAAAAAGAATAAGACTAATTGCTTATTTAAGGGCCCAACATTTGTGAAAAATGTTCACTTTTGGACCTATCGTTTAAAAGAATAAAACTCAAATCAGAACCTAACCAATTAAGGGCATGTTGTCAAAGCTCAATTAAGGACATGTTGTCAAAGCTCAATTAAGGGCATGTTGTCAATTTCATAGGTTTAATCAAGAGCTCATATTAGAGCTAACATTGACCGGCCTTAATTGAGTTTATTTTGCAACGTTGGGCCCTGATTTTAGTGTTTTTTAACCATAGATTCTAAATTGAGCATTTTCACAACTGGGTCCTTATTTGAACATTTAGCCAAAGAATGATGATACTAAGATAGAAGAAAAAGATAGAGACTGACAGGGCATTATTCACCAAAGAATGGTGACAAACAAAACTCAGCCAAAATTGGGCATAAAAGTCTTTGCCTTGATTGATAAAATATGGAACTTTGTATTTTCTCTCCCCAAGTGATTTATCCTTGCATGAAAGTATGAACATCAAGTTTTTCTTAAAATTATTGAAGGATTTGCTTGGCTGACCCATCCCTAACATTATCTTACACAGTTTTAGGAATGAGTTAAGAAGCATTGTCCCCTGGATATCTTTTAAGCCTTTAAAACATCTCAATCATTATTTGTAGTCACTCTACCATCCATGACCTTTTAGTCCTATTCTTTAAGATGAGACCAGATCAATTATAACAAAATTTATGCATGATTGCTTCCATTATTGCTAGATTTCATAGTGCTAATTTTTATGAGCATGCCTAGTTTTTATTGAAATTTATTAAAGGACTTCAACTATTGCTCCACTTCAATTTGGAATCATCATATATCATTTGTAATAATTGCCAAGCATAGAGTGAAAACTGAAATTTATTGTTTTGAAAATAGATTTTTCTGTTTTAAGGGTTTTGGCCAAGGTGTGATTTTGAGCAATAAGTGATCATATTATGAAGCTTGAAACAAAGTGAAAAATAAGAATGTAGTAGTAGTGTATCAAATACTACAACACAAAAGTCAGAAAAACTTTTTCCTTGTAAGTTTGAGATACCTCCATACATCATAATGCATTTTGATTGTGCTTCATTTCAAATCAAACTTCATTTCCAACCAAATCCATCAAGCTACAAATTGAGTGAAGAAATATATTTTGTTCAAAATGAGTGGAAAAGGGTAATAAGAGAACATGAGACCCACCACATACAGCAGGAAGAAGAATTGTTTTATAGTGAATAAGTTTTCAAACTCCAAAGCCTTGAAAAATAAAAATACCATATTAACCATTTTAGCCTAAAGAAAACTTCGGTACCAAAAAAAAGCCTAAAGAAAACAAAGTAGAGCAGTAGTCAACATTTGTAGACTATACAGCATCAGTATGAGCAGATGGAGGACACTGGTGAAGTCTTGAAAGAGGACCCCTCAAGAATCTAACAGGAATACACTGCACTAAATTCCAATCTTGTTTTTGTGCTTGCCATTATCACTTGGTTTTTTTCACCATGTGATATGTCAGCTTGGTAGTATTTATGGGGTGAGGACTTTACTCCTGAGTTAGCCATGTACCTTCTTATATATCTACATCCATGTAAATTTAGGGCAATGAAAGTAATGCAATGAAAATTTTACCATGGTAGATCTTTTTTGGTTCAATAAGGATATCCTCACGCCCTTTGCGCCTCAGACTCATCGCTTTCAGGTTGGGAGCGTAAAGGTTAAAACCCTCTCAACAAATGCATTTCTGGATGACCGAACTTGTATTCTACCCCTTACCGGGTAGAAGCCTCTTACCACCACAAGCAATCACTTATTGGTAGTTTGGTACCATGGTAGATCTCTCCATGGAAAATTTACTTCCCCACTCTTACTTACTAGTTAGAAAGTATTGTTACTGAAACTAAGAGTCTAATACTTGAGACGAGTCTGGGCACTAGCTAGCCCTTAGATCTTCTTTTGTATACTAAGCTAAGTGGGAATTTTCCCAAGAAAGAGGCTTGTGATTATATATGATTGTTGATGCATTATTAATTGTGTAATGTTTAAGGGGCTTGGAAACAAAAAATTTCATATGGCATCATATATATATAATCAATAAGGTCTTGGTGCAGGCAGTAGCAGAGCAGTACCTAACATGCAGAAAAAAAAATTGCAGGCATATATAATTGCAATGGAACCATACGAAAGTTGACGTGATGCATCATCTCTGCCAAGTGTTTTTAAATCAGTATCAATCTATGACCCACCATTTTTGGGGAATTGATCTTTTTCTTTCTGGTTTTTCCCCTCTTACAGAGAAGAAGTAAGAAACCAGTCCAGAAACCCCATTCCTCCACTTCTGTCCTCTGCCACCATGCCTTTGCTTTGCTTTACCAATTACCATCCACTCTCAAGGGCAAAATTATTAGTGAACTGTAAAAGTTGCATAGGGCCAAGTCTCTTGGAGTGTATTTGAATTTTTCCCCTTTGTGACAGATCAAGTACAGATATTACACCTTTTGGTGAACACACTATATAAAAATCATGAAGCTGCCCCATGCTTCATTTCCATTTTATTTGATAGTTATAGATATGAATTGAGAGACAGACTTTGGAAAAACACACTGAATTCAAGTATAAAGAAAAGGGCACTCAACAAATTGATCAAAGTTGGGCCCTTTAGATATGCAGATAGTGGGTCATGCCATCCATTTTTGAAGCACAGGCTTGAACTTAACATCTCTATAAGATCTTTTGCTTTTCAAAATAAATTTCATTACCATTCTGCTACAAATAAAGATGTCTGCATTTTGATAGAAAGAGATAAGTGGTTATATAACTTGTTAGTGCTAAATCATCTAGAGTACTTGAAGTGGGCCTTGGAAGCCATTGAAAAAGATATATGATGCCCTTTATCTAGAAAAGAAAAGAACCCTTCAGCAAAACACATGCAATGAAAAGCTAGATCAAGAAAAAGGGTTTTCATAAGGGCTGGAAAGGTGTTGTCTAGGGTTTGCACTTTATATGGTATTATAAAATTTCAATTACAAAAGGAGAAGAAAAGCCAATCAATCACCTGACCAACTGGATAAAGAAGGGCTTCTGCACCATAGATATCAATAATTTAACATTTGCTACCCCATTGGAAATGGGGTAGTAGTTCTCAGGATACAGTCTTCCACATTCCCATATCTACAGCTATCATCATTCAAAAAAAGAAAGATGGAAACACAAGGTTAATGGGTCCCAAACATAATTACCACCCAACAAGGCCATGTTGCTTCAATCAAAACTCTCATATGTGATGGTGTTGTAGTTGCAAGAGCCTCGAGTAGGCGCCTTCGGCTCGGCTAATCAATTCTGAATGGCTGCCTTGTTCTACAATCCGCCCATCTTGAACTACTCCAATACTGTCAACATTTCTTATGGTCGAAAGCCGGTGAGCCACAAGCACCGTGGTGCGACCCCTCATTAGCCTTTCCAATGCTTCTTGTAGCACACACTCAGATTCTGCATCAAGTGCACTAGTGGCCTCATCAAGTAATAATATTGTTGGGTCCTTAAGCACAGCCCTAGCAATTGCAATTCTTTGTTTCTGACCTCCAGAGAGCTGAACCCCTCTCTCACCAACTGGTGTTTTGTATCCATCAGGCAATGCACTAACAAAACCGTGCACATTAGCTGCTCGGGCTGCTTCGATTACTTCAGCTTCAGTTGCACCTTCTTTTCCATAAGCAATATTATCAAAAATGCTGGCTGCAAAGAGAATTGGCTCTTGTTGCACCAATCCGATTTTAAGCCTAAGAGACTTCAAGTTCAATCTCCGGATATCTTTTCCATCGATCATAACCTTTCCAGCAGTAGGATCATAGAACCGCTCGATCAATGCAATGACTGAACTCTTGCCAGAGCCACTAGCCCCAACAAGTGCTTGGCTTTGGCCAGCACGGATTCGAAGGCTAAGGTCTTTAAACACACTGACATCGGGTCTCGAGGGATATGCAAAATCAACATGCCTAAGTTCAATTTCTCCGCGGATTGATTCAACTGGCTCAGCCTCTGGATCATCTGGGTCAATCCTGGTGTGACGGTCTAAAATGGAGAACACTGAACCAACAGCTTCACCACCCCGAATAATCTCAGGAGCAAGACTTACAGTTTCTGCCACCGAATTTGCTGTGACCACCAATACCACGAAAACCTTGATCACCTTAGAGAATGTGGAGGCACCTTTGCTTACAAGGTGAGCACCATACCAAAGTATGAGAGCTTCAGATGCATAAAGAGCAAGTTGAGATAGGCCAAAGAGGAGGCCAGAAGTTTGGCTGCGGCGAAGGCTTCGCATCTGTGGAACTCTAAGCTCATGGCAAAATAGTGAGAGGATCTTGTTTTGCGCATTGAAGGCTGCAACTGTTCTGATATTGCTAACACCTTCACCTGCAATCATGCTAGTCTTGGCATGTGCCTTGGCTGTGTCACCGGCAAACCCTTTGAGAGAGAGTTGCTGCAATGTAAAATAAAATAGAATCATCTATCAGAACTGTATATTTCAAAATTTCAAAAAAGGAATTTCAATTATTTCGAATAACGTCGGCTTTAAGACTCCAAAGAGAAGCCTGCTCCATGAAAAACATTACATCTAAGTTCCATTGACTATTTCTATGAGAGCCAATTTATTTGAATATTTCAGACACATAAAAAGATTAAAACATCCAAACATAACCATGTTCGATTAAAACTAATCAAGTATAATGCATAAGTTGGATTGTTAAAATTTAAAATACATTAAAGCTTTTTTTCTTTTCTTTTATTTTTATTTTTCAGTTTGGAGCTTCAAAACAAGACCATCTTTCTATTCCGTTTTAACCCAACCCTGTCCCAACATCATGACATTAGTTATCAAAGGCACACAAGATATAGCATTTGATGTCTGGCAACTACTCTCCAAGCATGCACCTATCATATTGAATCTCTATTTAAGGTAAGGATATTTCATTTCTTTTTCCCCATTTTTTGTCCAAATCCCAAACAGTTATCCATGGCTCAGCTTCAATGAGGTGGGGACCAATCAACATGAGCCTAATCCAGGCTTAACCCCATTGCTAGGACCAGCAAAATAAAGCTCCTTCACACAAGGACAAAACTATGATCATGACATTGCACACGTTGCAAGTTAAGTGTAGTCCTATTTCACTATTTCTAAAGCATGCGCCATCGGGAGCACTGTTCATCAGATAGAGACAACCAACAGGTAGTTGGCCTCAGTTGGATTCAAAAAAGAAAACCCAGATTCTTAATCCTCCATAAACTGAACCCTAACCTCTTGAACAACAAATGTACCAAGGATTTTAGTTTTACTATGTGAATATGCAAAGTTGTTACCTAGTTGTTACCCAGCTAGATACACAACTTTTATATGAGGCACTTTTCCATCTCTTACTCCTAGGCACTGCCCCATATAACACTGTTCAACTGTCACAACCTGACACTCTCCAGGGGAAATAAAAACAAAGCAACAGAGGGGAAAACAGAAGAAGATAATATCTTCAAAATTTGCAAGACCATAAATTATATGTTCACGGGACAAGAATCTCTTGAAACTATCATACAGTTTGGTGGCATCTGGTAAATAGGTAGGATAGTAAACAAAGTTATCAAAGCTCATTTTCCTAGGAAAAAAACCAGAAGCCCCTTAACAAGGTTTTTCCAAAATCAGACAGAAAACTGATATACACTGTATGGTACACTGTCGGTGCACTATAATAAAAAAAAAAGTGAGAGAAACTAGACATGTTGAATATTTTGACTTAGGGAAGAAAACCAATGGGGGAAAAATAAAAAATAAAAAAAATAAAATAGTAGGTTATAAGTTATATAACCTCGATAAATAAGCTAGTAACGACACTTTTTCAGTGTTATGGAAGCTGGTAAGTGGCCATGGAATCTAAGGATATTTTAATGTTCATTGTTATTTATTGGGGCCATATTATATTTGGTTTTTTTGTGTTAATTTCTAAAAGTTGATGCACCAAACTTGGAGGAAGCACGTGCAAAGAAGTGGGGAGTAGCCACGTTGGATTTTCTTATTTTGTCGTCTGATGTAAAGTTAAAGTGAGGTTAGATTCCAGAGAGGAAAAAAGGGGTAAAAAAATCTAATAATCTAGTAAAAAAGTTTTATAATTATCTTGAATTACCTCTATGCCACTAGTGGAATGGACTATATTATATAGTTCAAAAATAATCCCGGAAAAAGCAAACATTTTTTTTTTTCAAGAAGTAGCATGGTTTGGCCGTTGGGGTCTTTGAACTGTGAGCTTGGACCACATTTAGTCAAGGAAATGGTGAAATTATAGCTCGATTATTAAAGGGAAGAGATAAAGAATGCAAAAAACAAAAGGTGGTGGAAAGTGTGGGCATTACCTGAGCAAAGTTTGCAAGGACTAGAAGAGGGAAGGTTCCAAGAATGAGAAGGGAGACCCTCCACTCTACTATGAAGGCAACGATGAATGAGGTTAGCAGTGAAGTCATGTTTTGCAATATCACTGATATCCTCTCGGCTATGGCGGATTTCACATCGGCAGCATCAGTTGCCAATCTGGCTGCAAGAAGGCTTGAATTGTGCTCTTCTTCATCGAACCATCCGACTTCATTCCTCAGGATTGCTGAAGAGAAGAAAATACCACAAAGTTAACTATAATGTTTACAAATTTCCTTATTCCTAACTCCTCTGCCTCCCTTCCCAGAAATTAGAACAAAGAAAGGCAACTTGTAGTTGCAAATTAATACCTGCAAGCATCATCCTCCTCACTCTTGTTGTGAGGTTTTCTCCCATAATACTGAAGAAATAATGCTGAATCAAATATGCAACGACGGCATATAGACCGGCTCCAATGTAGATGAAAACATATTCTTTTGTCTTTCTTTCCATAGAGGTTGGGTTTGTATAGTAGAAGACCTCAATCATATTGCTCATCACAATGGCAAAAGTTGGTCCAATAAAACCAGAAAGCACAGAACCAACTGCTCCCATGATTGAATAGGGCCATTCGGGAGCATTTAGCTTGAGAAGCCGGCAGAAATAGCCATCTGGAGCAGGATTCTTACGGTCTGTCTCAGCATTTGAGATCATCTCTATTCTGCCATCAGCACCAGTACTGTAAGAATAACTCAAATTCCGCAAGCTTCCAGACCGGAGGCTTAAGGATTTAGTTGAAAGTGAATGACTTAGACGTGATGAACGTGTACGGCGAGTTGATGGGTTAGCAAAGTCTCTATTTCCCACCATTTCTTGGAATCTGATTAATGAAGCATATGCCCCTGCCTTAGCAATCAATTCTTCATGAGTTCCTGTCTCAACAACTTGTCCTTGCTGTATAACAGCTATGGAATCAACATTTCTTATGGTGGAGAGGCGATGTGCAACAACTACAGTTGTTCTCCCAACCATGAGACGATCAAGAGCTTCCTGAACAATACTTTCAGAGCTTGCATCAAGCGCACTTGTTGCTTCATCAAGAAGCAAGATCTTGGGGTTCTTCAACATGGCTCTAGCAATTGCTATTCTCTGTTTTTGGCCACCAGAGAGTTGCACACCTCGCTCTCCCACCTGAATTTGCATTGAAATGTACAAAAAAACATGTTGTGATACTATGTAGCAAAAGCTTAATTTTGAACTAGGAAGATTAAATTGGAAGAGAAGCACAAACCTGAGTGTTATACCCATTAGGAAGTAGGGTGATAAAGCTGTGAGCATTTGCGGCACAAGCAGCAGCTTCCACTTCATCCATTGTTGCATCAGGCTTTCCATAGAGTATGTTCTCAAGAATAGTAGTTGCAAAGAGAGCAGGTTCTTGATTTACCAGTCCAATCTGATCACGTAACCATTTTAATTGCAGTGTCTTTATGTCCACATTATCCAACAAAACCTGTCCTGCTTAGCCAAAAAGAAATATCAGCTCCATCATCTGTGGGGCAAAGAATTTCATTTTTCAAACATGACAAAAGCCTCTTAATTACCTTCATTAGGATCATAGAACCTCTCAATTAGGGAGACAACTGTACTCTTCCCAGAACCACTACCACCAACAACTGCAACTGTCTTCCCAGCTGGAAAGAAAATGGAGAAGTTGCGAAAGATGATAACATCCGGTCTTGATGGGTAGCTGAAGGTCACATCCTTAAATTCTATATTGCCATTGACTTCGGGCAATACTTTTTTATCAGATTGGTCTTGGATGATGGTGGGCTTTTGCTTGATAATCTCCATCAACTTGTAACCAGCTGCTTTTCCTTTACTAAACGCCCCGAGATTGGAAAACGACTGACCCAAACTCCTGCAACAGTAAAATATATACAATATAAACATCAGTAAAAGTTTAATTCGTCTTCACACGGTAAAAGTTTAATGCATGAGCTTAAGATCTCACATGCCACCAACAATGGCAGAGAAAATTGCTGTGAATGCCTTTCCTCCATCACTCTGTCCGTTCCTGATAAAAACACCGGCATACCAGAAAACAAGGGCCCAAGACATGCAAGCTATGCCATATGTACACCCTAGCCCCAAACCCTTGGCCATTCCAGCCTTGTATCCTAGTTTTAGTGTGTTCTGTATTGCATCTGAGTAGGAATTAAGGGCCTTGCTCTCACCAACATAGGAGTAAACGGTCCGAACTTGTGCAATGGCCTGTACAGAGATGATTAAAGATTTAGACAACCACTCATTAAAAAGTAAGATCAATAACCTGAAATCTACCAAAAGAAAAAGGTCTTAAACTGTAACATGGGATGAATTTCTATTAACAGTATTAAAAATAAGAAGCGATAGTGAAAAGGTATAACAAAAAGCAACTTCTCAAGTTTTGCACACTATTCACTACAGGGCAGGTGAAAAAAACTTCAATTACAAAAGGCATGAAATAGAACAGAAAATGCCATTTAGACATCATTAAAGTTACTTCATCCCTAGCTCACCTGCTCAGCAATTATGCCAGCATTTGCATAGGATTCCCGGCTCTTGGAAGTGAGTCCAGTCAAAGTATATGCATATAAGCCACCAGCAAAGGCAATTCCAGGGATCACAGCCACACTTAGTAATGCTAGCCTCCATGCTGATACGAAACCAACCACCAAACCAGCCAAGAAGGTTGACAAATAATGTATGAAATTCCCAACCTGAGATTTCACCCCCCAAAAAAGAAAAGAAAAGATTTTTATTAGCCCAAAAAGAAATTTTTATTATTCGCAGCAAGTAGCAACAGTAAATAAGTTCCATTGATTACTTGAGAAACCTAATGGCAAGGGTCCAAACAAAGATGCCGGCGCACGATAACACAGATATGCTAACGTGCACGGTCAAAGATTCAAGCCCAAAATAATAAGGTAGGGGACCCGCATTTATGTATAACAAACAAACCCAGATTAGCAAATTGAAAACTAACTCCATGGCCAGCATCAGATTACACAATAAAACAGAGAAAAAGCAAAAAATTTTGAGATAAAGAAAGATTAAAGAGCAAAAAACCAACCTTCTCACTGATGGCATCTTGGACAAGTAGAGTATCAGTTGAAACACTAAAAACAATATCCCCAGTTCTAGCATCAGTGTCAAAGAATCCAACATCTTGTTTCAACACTGCTTCCAAATACTTCTTCCTCAATGTACTTACTTGTCTTTCCCCAGTGTACATCCAACATGCAATTTCTGATGGTGCAAACCAAAAACAAAAGAACAACACATTGTAAAATTTAACCCTTTTTTAATCAGTTAAAAAAATTAAACAGTAGCTACTAAATGAAAGAGATGGGATTATATGGAAGATAATGTTGAATAATTTTAAAAATTAAAATTGAAGATGAAGAATTGATTAAAAGGGTATTTTGAGAATTGAGATTGACAAGTGAAGGAAGAAAAGGACAAAGATACAGCCCTTGAGACCACGTGGGAACTCACCCACCGGTCCGTTATTTGGTTGAACTGGCTACACTAGCACGAGTCACTTATGACTGAGCCCATGGTGCAACAACTGTAATGTTGCCTGAACAATTCCTTTCAAAGATTGTATTCATTTAAAAGAAAAAGGCTTCAACTCTTTAACCAACTAAAAAGCAAATTATAAAATAATAAAATTGAAGAAGAAGAAGAAGAAGAAAAAGAAAGAGAAAGAGAAAAAGAAATATACCTGCATAAGATGATAGGCAGACAATAAGACCAAGATACACAAAATAGAGTGCATACTGCATTAAAATAAAACCCAAATTAACAGATCTTAGATCTATAGACATTTAAAAAGGTGGTAAAATAAAACAGAGAAAGGAAAAATTTTGGGTTTTTTTAATATGTTTGATATAGAGAAAAGAAGGAAACCTTGGCAACTTCATGAGTCATTTTGGTCAAATCAGATTGATTTTTGCCAAAGCCATTAACCATTTCACCAAACAATAAGAAGAAAACAGGCATTGAGGAACCATGGATTATAGCTCCCACGCTACCAGAGATCATCAACAGATAATCATATTTGTCTGCAAAAGAGAAAAGTTGGTAAAATGGCAAGCTCTGTTCTTTCTTCTTTTCTGCTTCTGGCACTGCCTTTGTTTCTGTTGTTTCAGCCATCTTTAAAACTCAAAACCAGAAGTAACCCAAGTTTCTAAATGGGAAAACAGAGAGAAAAGAAGGGAGAGTTGGAATGTTTGAGCTGAGTTCAGCTGACTCGGGGAAATTGAGTTAAAGTTTCAGAGTTAGAAGAGCCATGGAAAAAAGAGAGAGAGAAACAGGGGAGAAAATCATGAAGATCTGAAGGTGAAGAAGAAATGAGAGATCTAAAGACCCTTTTTTTCTCTCTTTTTTATTTCTCTTTTTTAAGGTCTCGAAAATCTGACAATGTCGTTTTTGGAGTTTATCAGTTCGAGAAGAGAAGTAAGCTGAGGAGAAGGAGAGAAAAGAAAAGGAAAAAAAAAAGTGAAGAGCAAAGCACAAAAGAGAGTGTTTTGAGTGAGTGTATATATAGAGAGAGAAAATTTGTAAAGTTGTACATACAAGAATGAAAGAGAGAGTTGCATGTGTTAGACCATTGGTCAAACCATAAGAGTTTTCCAACAAAAATAAATTATTATTTTTATTATCTACAAACAATAAATAAATAAATAAAATTTTTATAATAAAAATAAAATAGAGAGAGTTTTTTCTTCTTTTTTTTTTTCAAATTAGCAAGTCGTTTTTAGTAAATAAAATTGATTGTGTTATTATGAACTCTAAGTCAAATTTATTTATTATAAATTGTTTATCTATCTTCTCTTATAAAAATAATATTTTTTAAATCTAAAGTTCGAATCTCAACATTTTAAAAATTACTCTGTTAGGTCAATTATGATTCTGAAACACTCTAATCAAGTTAATTATAAATTTTTCGTAAATTTTAAATTATTGACATTTGGTTTTTACTAATTGTATTTGTAGAACAACCTTTTAAGAGTGCCTTCATAGGAAATTTGTGACAAAATTTTAAAAAAAAAAATAACAAGTAAAACTAGTTTTAAAACGAAAGTAGTAAAAGTAAAATACCATGTTATGATATTGCCAAAAAATGAAAGAAGATAGAAGAAGCTTTTTAACTCATTAACTGTGGTTGCAAAAAAGGAAGTAAGATTTTTTCTGACCTAATTAATGTTCACTAGTCGTAGATTATTAATTAAGACAATCTAAACAACCAAAAAAAAATAAATGTTCTGCTCTGGCTTAGCTTAGGTGGCTTAGTTGTAGGTTTTATGATCAGAATTTGGAAGGTAATTGTAAAAAAAAATTTCTTGCTTCGGTTTTTGCATGTCACAATTTCAGAAACAATATTGAGAAAAGGAAAGAATCAAACACAAAACAGAAAATGAAAAGGGAAATTACCCTTTGACTTGGTAGTGAAAAGAAGGTAATCTACTTGTCATGAATTTATTGGCTGTAAATATTTTGTTTTGGCTAAATTATTATTATTACTAATAATAACTGAAAGTGTTATGTTATGAATATGATTATGCTTATGCTTATGCTTATGTCTTTCTGCTTCTGGGGAAAAAAGTGTTTTGTTTTGTATTTTCTTGGTGAAGTTTTTGCATTTCCTTAAAAAAAGAACAAAAGGAAGAAAAAAGCAAATTCATTTTGCAGAGAAGCCCTCTCATTTACTGACAATTTGCATGTGTGAGTTGCAGGCTAAGGCTAGCTGCACCCTCTTTTCTCAGGATGCTTACATAGTTTTTTGGTTTCTTGTACTACTTTTTCCATTTTTATCCTCTGCTTTGCTTTGTTTGCACTTTGCTCCCTCTGCTATATATTTACTTCCAATTGAGTCATGACTTATGAAATTTTGCTGAGATTCAGCATTAACTTCGTCAATAAATTTAACTACAATTCTTTTTTTGTTTAGAAATAAATTTCTTTTTGGTGAAAAAATATTTTGGTAAGGGCACGGGTCATGGGTTTTACCGTTTACGCCTTAGGATTGTATTTATATCAATGAAAATCATTCCAAACCTTTTAAATAGGGTCTAATTCCAATTCCTTAATTACTAATTCAACTAACCTATGGGTATAGGAATATAAATTTCATTTTGCATTGAAATATAGTATTGAATTTTAGTACAAAACTGGAAGGCAATGTATTTTCCTTTTACTCAATTAGCCAAATTATCAACTAAAAACAAAGCTAATAATTGTTCAGTTCATCAAAAGAACAAGTTTATTAAGGGTAAGTAGATTTTGATTTGAATTATTGTTTTTTTTTTCTTTTAAAGGCTTAGAATAGAAGTGTAGATGGATGCATGGAAGTATCCATGATCTGCTCTTTACATTAATTAAATTTAAAACACTAATAAACTATACTAACAAGAAACAAGCTAAGATGTAGGAAGTTTCTTTGTTAATAATTGAATGTTAAGAAAGAAATTGAAAACACCCAACATGGACTTGAAAATAAACTAATTGTGATTTCCAATTAGAAAATAAACATCCTCCTATATAAAAACCATGTAGATCATATCTTCACAATCTTTATAATATCTTGTAAAGCTAACTAATCACCCAACTAGGCATGCCTTAGGCCAAAAGCCAACCTGCAGAACAAGAATTCAATCATTTATCAAAATTAATCATAAAAATGACCCAAGTAATGTTCGATAAATTTACAACTGTACCATATTATTGGACTCTTAGTTTCAGTAACCGAATTCAAAATAATCCTAGAGAGTAGAGAGAGAACTATTTATCGGATGATGGAAAAGTTTAATAGGGAATAGTTGATTTCTGAACTCCAACGGTCCACAATCAATTCACCCATCGTTATATTTGAACATTGAAGATATATTCATTCATATAGTGTGGAAGTATATAATAAATTGCTAGGTCCCAATCCCAAATGAGCATATGAATGGCATCAGAAAGGTTCAGAAACACTTGGCTATAGCTACTATTCATTTGGTTAATTCTGGGGACACTTTTCATTGTATCCAAGTTCCAAAAATCTTCTCTTCCCAGGTAAATATTTCATTATTCTAGCAGTTACTTACTATTAGATTACAATGTCCTTATCTGTTCTGTTATATATGCTACAGCAAATTTCATGAGTCACAACTCAGAAATCTGGGTTTTTTTGTTCTTTCAATGTATTTTCCTGGATATAGAGTTAGCCAGGGGAATGGGAGGATTGATAATGTTACAGTTTTAAGAGTATAGCAGGGTTTAAATTATGATTGAATCAGAAATGATAATGTTTCTGCTTACTGCTAGATAGCGACTTGAGAACAAAGGGTTTAAATATCTTCTATAGCATTGGAATTGATGTCTATTTTTATCATCAGAAAGTGTTGTAATTTATAACGGTTATGGGATAAACTTCAAATATTATCGATTTTTGTTTTTGGTATTGTTATTGTTGGGATTGTTTTTTCCTCAAAATGAACCGACCTGATTCCAGTAGAATGAATATATATCTCTGATTCCTACACACACACACACAAAAAGATGAATTAGATCCAATTATAAAGGCGAGAGATTAATCTGGGTTCAGTTTCTATGGAAAGCGTTCTAAAAGTAAAATCATCATGCTGATGTGGAGGAATACACTCTTTAGAACTCCACAAGGATAGGTCTATTAAAAACTTGAGATACCCCATGACATATCATATTTTTTATAAAGATTTTTTTTGTTGGTTAATCCTTTTGATATTAGTATATCTTAATTTTCTGTCTTTTTTTCCCTATATTTTGATTTGGGAAGTATGGTTTTGAATAGAACTAACTTTTTTTTTTTTGGTCGAAGAATAGAACTAACTTCATTTTCATCTATTCCATTAGTTTCAAAATGGTAGATACATGTAGCATTCAAAGTAATGTGACAATTGATAATGAAAATATATACCGTGGATAATGTATTCTCCTACAAAAATGAAAATAATATATGGTATATTTATGTGATGGTAATATACCATTAGCAATTTTGCATATATTTTCTTGTTGATGATTGAGACGAAGAAATCAAATTGGTAACAACTAGCCATACAAATTTTTCAAAGAAAAGTTTTTCCTAGTCAAATATATATATATACATCATATTCAAACTATTATTAATACTAATACATTTATTTATGGTATAATATAAACTCTATCCATACTATTCCTTTTGTCCCTCTGTTTACCTCAAGAAGAAATATGTGTCCTTATTTATCAGTCAACTTTAAACCAATAAGGATGCATTTTACTTATATAACCCTAATAATACACCGCATTTTAGTTTACTCATATTAATAGCACACTCATTAGGGTTGGTCAAAAACCGACTGAACCAATTGAACCAACCGCACCGACATGAAATGGTGTAAACGGTGCAGTCGGTTTGAGGCGGCAGTGCAAATGATTTTTCGAGGTCGGTGGCAATTCATTAAGTAGTGAACCGACATCGACTGAAAAACCGATTTCTTTTATATATATAGTAAATTATTATTATTATTATTATTATTATTATTATTATTATATATATATATAAAATAAAATATAGTTTTAGTTTATAATTATTTATATATATATGATTATTACTTTATTAATTATAATAAAATAAATAATCTACCTTATTATAAGTTTATAATAATATATATGATGATTAAACTAATAATCTAACTTTAATAAAAAAAAACTAATAATCTACATAAAACGAAAATCAAACCGAAAACCGAACTTATCGGTTTCATTGAGGTTTCGGTCGGTTGTCGATTATGCATATACCAAAATAAAAACTGAAAAACCGAACCGAAAAACCGACACCGACCAACACCGAAAATTGAGCAGCCCTAGACATAAAATGAAAGAGAAAAGGGTAAAAGTGAAAAAATAAAATAATATGTCAAAACATCAGTGAAAAAAACTATTTTTCTATTATTTGACATGATATATTTAAAAATGACCGATATAATCAGGTACAGACTACAGAGTACTTATTTCCAAATTTTTTTAAGAGAAAAAAAATGAACATACGTAAAGAAATTGAACTCTCTGGTCTTTCTTTCCAAAGATTATTGCATGGTGATGGTGCTATGCAATTAAACCATTGGTTCTTATATATTTAGGAAATAAATAAATCAGCATATATAAAATTATAATTTATTTATAAGTGAAAGAATTGAGCAGTGTTAAAGGATAAGGGGAGATGAATCCTTTTATTTGACAATCAAAGCAAAATTATAGGATTGGAAAATTTTGCCATGTAAAGGTAGGTAAGGTGGCTAAATCAAATAGTAAACTTTTGCCTTTTCTTCTCAAATTGCAATCCAAATCCTTGTATTAATAAAACATGTCACATTTGAAAAGAAAAAACCCTACATCACCCATCTGGGACTGGTTGTCCAAAAGTGAAACCCCTCCAAAAATATTCTTCACCCATCGTGCTATAAGTCACATCCATCATCCATGGGTGAAATCACAAATCATTTGCTGCTTTTCTTCGAATCAAAATCAAATCATTTCACCCCAATTTGCATTTTCTTTGCTTTGCTTAGTAATTCCCTTCCCTTGTTGGGCTACTACTTCAGCCCATTGTTCTAAAATGACTCTTTCCAGGCCTAAACAGCTTTGGGTAGCCCAGGAAACTGAACCAGGGTCTTTTAACTCCTATGGACTTTTAACATGGCCTGATATCAAGAAAAACAGGCAAAATCTTCTGGCAATTTGTTGCATTACTTTTGTTCTTCTTTTTGGTGCAAAAATTGCATGCTTTTCAAAATCCAGAGTGTGACAAGCCATACAAGTAGAGAAATAGGTCTGTCTCAATCATAATCCCCATGACTTTTTTTGTGGCCTAACAGGGAATGTCAGCTTCATTGTCATATAAATAATGTTCTGTTTTGGCCATGTAATATATTTAATAAATAATAAAAAGAACTTCTACAGAGGAAAAGAAAGAAAGGGAGAAAAGGGGAAAAAAGAAGAAGAAGAAGATGAAGCAAAGGGGTCAACAGTCTAAAGGTTTAAATGGCCCCTATGGCTTCCTAAATGTTTCCCTTGTATTATTGAATTACAAAGTTTCGGCTTCAAAGTTATTATGCCTCAAATTCCCTAGAATTGTAGGGTTTGGTTTAACCCCACATTGCTTAGCTCAAACCATGGAATTGTTGTATTATAAAATGATATGATTAGCATCAAACAAAGTCAAGCATCTTAGGACTTGAACTAACCCTTAATTAATGTAATATAATCCTAGTAATCTATATAATATCGTACGATGATCCATTATTAATCGTCTTTGATTACGTAATAAGGTCTAGACTATCCCATCAAATTATCATATGGTTTAATTTGTTGTTATTCTCTAATATTTTGAGTGCTTACAAAACTAAATTTATTAACATTATTATATATAGCATCAAACATGTCATTTAGTCAAGAGGACTTGAACTAACCCTTAATTAGTGTAAAATAAAACATTATAATCCTGTTTTACTCGTCATCTTTATCGAATTATCGGATGCCTCTATCGTCATCCTCTAATCTCTTTTGAGTTCTTATAATCAAATTAATATGTTTCAATGTGAGGACAATGCTTGAGGATAGATAATTAAGAACACTGACAAATTGAAGAAGTTTCTATGAACAAAGATTAAAACGGTCCAAAACTAATAATCAAAAGTTAGTCATTATAAACAAATTAAGAAGATGCTTGGTGATAAAAAAAAGTCAGATCAAAGTCACTAAGGAGGGAAATGGTCGGCTAAATTTAGCACTGGAAATGTACAATTGGGTGTTTCCCTTTTGGCCATTGGACCCCCATTAATGTGGCTCCAAACTTATTAGGGTTAAAAGTTTTTATTATGAGTGATATAATACAAACAAGGCCAAGTTGTTTTGGAGCCATAAGGATTTATAAATGAAAATGAAGTGGCTTTGGTTGTGTTGTAGGCTCTTTTGGGAACATTAGATCCGTTTTGGTGAGTGATTTTGGTCCTAGTTTATGTTTTAATAACAATTTGTACTATCTAGGCATGTGATATGCTTTCTTTCTTTCAAATAATGGGTTTAGGTTTATCTCTTCAGATATATATCCTACCTTTGATATACATTAACAATCCTAAAATCTGTTCTATCAACCATACAAAATAACAAATCACCTATCACTGTGTCTACATTCATAATAAGTTTTCTATATATAGTTGATGAAACATATTTCATATGAATAAATTATTTCATATATATGTCACTTTGATAGCGACCTTAACATTATAACACTTTTTTTTATTTGAGATTGTCAGGAATTGAATCCATCTGAAACTACAATTGTTCTAATTTCATCAACGACGATAACAGAAATAATATTGTTTCGAAAATCCCAAATAAGGGGAAGTGGGGAAATGTATATAGTATCAATGAGAGGGATCAGATAATTAGTTTTTTTTTGACTTGAATACTGCATGCATGATGATCACTTCTTGCTTTTGATCATGGTTTCATGAAAGTTTAGTTGGAAGAGCTGTTGATAGCTACGAATTAGTAGTTTTCATAATAAAAATAGAACCCAAAGCTTGAAGCCAGGAATCATGGCATTGTAAATAGATGCAGCAGAAAGAAAGTCTTGGACCACAGAGTAGTCAAGGGTGTAAGGCTCATTGTCTAAAAGTCTAATAAATTAATTATGCTCTGAAATAATAAATAAATGGGTCTAAAAGTTTATGGACCACAATTTGGGGAGTCTAGGTTCTCTTGGTAGTGTCTGATTTAGCCATAAAAACTTTGTATATACTAATAAGATGGAATATAAATTGAAGAATATATAATTTGGTTTTCAGGGCAATCCCAACTAATCCATGATCATTTGCTTCTTTGTTGATACAGCTTGATATATGGAAATAAAGACTACTCCCTAAGCTAAAATCTTGGCCTACACATCTCACCAGTAACCATGAAATCATTAGTTTGCATTTTTTTTCCTTTTTCTTTTAATACCCTTTTAGAGTGCATTCATGCCTCCTTTGAATTAGTCATAATGTCATTTTTTTATACATTTAAAAGAAAAATTGAAAAAGGTTAAAAAGAGCTGCATAACTAATGTTGGGCAATTTTTTTTTTTTTTGATCTGACCATATAATACAGATAGCATCTTTTTTCTTTGCAAAAAACTGTCACTGGAAATAATGGCCTTCCCTTTTTAAGAGGGTGTGTTGAACATTAATAATCTAAATTCTAATATTTGAGTTGTTCTTGATACTTTGCTTGAATGGGGAAGTAACCCAAGAAAAAAGGAGTTTTTCCCTAACAAATTGATGGAAGTACAAAAGGAAAATAATGGCAAAATCCTGATGAAAAGAGTAGATAAAGATTAATGAGTCTCCACCCTCCAACTCAGACAGATTTCAGAGTGAAAAACATCTGAAATGATGTGGTGAATTATGGTAGCCATAAGAAGCAAAATGCAAAGGAAATTAGTTAACTTGGGGCCATTTTCTTTGGGTCCATATATCTTCAACAGAGGAATACTAATATAAATTAGCCATACCTACTGGCAATTTTGGAGGTGGCCCTGATCAGCTGTCATAATCTTAATTATTCAAACCACACAGATTGCTTAAACCTTTTGGGGGCTCTTTTAGATTTATTATTACTTTCGTAACATCAAATAATGAATAATCATCGAACTACATAATTAATTAGGTGACTTTTTGACATGTGAAAGGCTTTATGGTAAGTTTCATGAGTGGCTATTACTCAAAGTCAAGATGGTGTTTATAACTTTGTGACTTGTGAGAAAAGAAAAATCCTGATTTCTTGAGCAAGGATAAAAGAAAATTTTTGAAGTTAGATTTAATAGGGCCTCAGTCCAGTCTTTGAAATGGCTAAGCATCCATTAATTTTGGGCTGCAAGATTTAATAGGGCCTCTAAGTCTCGGTGCATATATATTGTGAGTTACACTAATCCTAAATCCTAATTGCATATTTGTGCCAAAAAAAAATCCTAATTGCATATATGTATTCATAGTTACATTGGTTACATCGATTAATTTAGAGTCGAGTCGTGTCAGAATTGTAATAGGGTCTCTCTCAACACCTACTTGAACCAGATTTGGGTATTGAGCTCCTCTCACCATAAACTTTTAAAATTACCAACTAGTTAACCTATTGGTTGGTAAACCAAGCAAATATTGTTTCATTATGAGTTAGAATCCTTGGGACTTCTTGCATCACCCCATCCCGCAATTTGCAGCATTAATTTAAAGCCATTTTACTCTTTGTGATATCCAACTTTTTGAAGGCTAATCCGCAATTTGCAGCAGTAGTAAAGGCCTTTTTGAACTTTCTGCTAGATAGGCCATGCACTTAATTAAGTTACAGAACAAAAGGACTTGATAAAGTATTAGAGAAGATAAAAGAATAATGCAATGAAAATGGACCTAAAAAGGATAAGAGATTTCAACCCCATAAAAAAATGTTATAATATTGAGGTTCTTTCCCTCTTCCTAACAAATTTGTTACTACTAATAATCATTAGAGGATGGGCATAATAAGCGCATGGCCGCAAAGTAATAAATTGCTTTTCCAACCATGTTCTACCCATCAACTTGGCCTTGCTTTTGCGGTTTTGCCTCCAAGCTTATTGCAAGTGAGCTGTTGCCTAACAAAGGAAACATGGCTTTTAAGATCCTTTCATAGATATATATTTTGAATAAAGTGGCAATAAAATTAAAAGAGAAACTTGAGAGTTCAAGTGCATAGCATCAAATTGAACAAAATGGTCATCAAGAAGCCTTCCTATATATGTTGCCTTCCTTGTCCCAATGTGTGAGCTTAACATTAAAAATGATGTTTTCAAAAGGATGAAATCAGTGTTTGCACCATTAACTAGATTAATTATAATAACAAGTTTAGCATCAATAGGCACTTAATGTGCAACATAAACCATTATCTCATTGCCCATAACTGAGCTTGTGACATCTGAGTTAGTAGTAGCATAGTCAATCTTTTGACCAATGCCAAAGCAACCTACTCACGAGCATCATTCCTAGGTGGACTTTAGAGCACTAGCGTTCACTTGCACGTGCGTTGCACGTGACCCAATGCGTTTAAATTAAAGTCCTAATTATATTACTAATTTTGTCCTAAAGGAAGCCTATTATGAATGTTATGTGCTATTTCCTCTTAATTTGAGAATTTTGTAAATAAAACATATATATATTTAAAAATAATTATCTTTATTTTTATTTAAATTCTTCATTAATTGTATTTTGTCCATTATATTTGTCAAATTAATTTTGACGATTACACCTTGAATCAATGTTATAAGTTCATATCATTTTTGAAGTTTATGAAATTTAAATTGATAGATATTACAAAGATTGATGGAATAATTTGTATATGCATAGGTTCTTATTATCAAAAGAACAAAAGAAGTTATTCCACCTAAAACAAATATTAACAAGTAAAATAGCAAATTAATTTAAGCCGCAACATTAGCGAGGGTTACATTTATCTAGTAATAATTGAAAATAATTATAAATCAAATGAAAATGATTGCACTTTACAATCTTCTCTTATGTATTTTAAAAACCTTTAAAGTCTCATTAAAGGGAAAGAATAAATTTTATTCACAATAGATTAAACTACCAAATAAAAACAGGTCAATCACAATGACTTTTTAAATTAAAATAGTAAAAATAAATAATTATAAAAATATTAAATTTAATTAAATTAAAATAGAGTTTTTAGTAGAATTAAACGGTAAAAGTTTGAATAATGACATTTAAGATATCTATTAAAAAACCTAATATATCTATATTTTTAATTAAAATAATAAAATGGTAAAAAAATAAAAAAGTTATGAAGATAGTTGTTTTAAGGCTAATTGCTCAAATAGGTCTCTAACGTACATGAAAATGTTCAATTTAGGATCCATGCTTTTTTTTTTTTTGCTACATAAGAATAGGATCCATGCTTTTAATTTAGTTAAATACGCCCTAATATATGCGAAAATACGCAATTTAGGGTGCAAGGATCATTTCATTTGCATGTATTTCTAATTTCTTACCTACAACATTTCTCTTCAAATACTAATTGAGGAAAGAGTAGAATTAACAAAATTAATAAATATATATTTCATATTGGGTTGTTTGTGTGTGTATGTGCTCGTAAATATAACTAGATTGAGGTGAAAATACGGTTTAAAGAACATAAGATAGATTTGGTTAACCATGAATATTAAGTACTGCAACCACCAACCGTATATAACCATCATAAAAAAGAATAACTTAAGTATAAATTTTGAATATATCTAACATGAAAGGCATAAACAAATTAAGGTATCAAATAATTCATTTGTGCTTTGCTTTAATTTTTTGATTGGCTTTGATTCATCCATTACTGTTGTTACTTGGACATCATTAACTTGCCCTTGTTTATCTTTTCGAGAGCAATAATTTTATTGTAAAGTAAAATGTGTTAAGATCACTAATCTCTTCAACCAATTCCTATATATATCATTGGTTAGTAATATTACTAGCGCTTTATATGTTTTTGTTTGTAAAAAAGTTTGAAATGAGATGAAATAGATTATATTAATTTTGTAAACTTAATTGTAGAATTAAATTTTCTCCAATATCTTAATTTAGAAATCAACATCAGGTTTTGAAAATTTTTATTTGGTTACTAAGGACTGATATATTAAAAATTTCTAAATAGATATCATTTTTAAAGTTTTGAGAAATCAATATTATTTGAATATAACCATGAGAAATGTTATTATAACATACCATATATATAGATGGCAAACATGTAAGAGTCGTGACATGCTAGCAAGGTAGATATGCATATAGTCACTTCTATTTATACATGTATAATTTGTCCTTTCAAAATCATATATAAATGGTGAATTGGCATAACTTATAATATTGCAAGTTTGATCTAATTTTATCATCAATTAATGTACCTGATCTTATCAATTCTGTTAGTTAAAAGATATTGGCAGGGTCATTTCCCTCATGTGTTTGTAATCCCGGTTGTTGATTATCAATAATTTCTCTTCAATTTATCCTCAAAAAATTGTTAATTTGATTGTAATTTATTTCTTATATGAAATAAATATCAAAATTTTTTTGAAGGAAAATAAATATCAAATTTAATTGAGAAGGGGTGCCTTTTTAAAAGGTCAAATATATCTATTTTTTAAAGTTTATATATATATATATATATATCTACTAATTCTTTTTTTCATAATTAGCACTTTATTAATCCAGAAAAAACACTACAGATTACACAATAACATCAAATTGAAAAACTAACAGCTTATATATTGGAAATTGAGCGTGGGGTGCAGATGTCGGACCCTTGTTTGAGCATTTTCGCATATGTTAAGGCCCTATTTAATCAAATTAAAAGTATAGGCTCTAAATTGAGCATTTTTGTATACGTTAAGGACCTATTTGAATTAGCCTAGATTTAATAATGAAATTAAATTAGAGTTTTTAATACAATGAAACTATAATAGTCTATACAATGACATTTAAGAAATATATTCGAAAAATAAGAGTATAATAATCGATTCAAAAGTTTTACAACATTCGTACTTTTAAATTATAAATTATAGTATAGTATAGCTTTATAAAAGTTTAATTCATTTTATGTTACAGCATCCTCCATTGAAAAATTTTGTGTGCCGGTATTCAGTCTTTCTTCAAATTAAGCATTATAGGCATCACTTAACCGAACCCTTTAAGTGATTTAAATCAATACTACTAATTCAAATGAATTAACCCTACAAACACTAACCACAGGTCCACATCCTCTACCTCTAGCTTCTTCAATGTTCATTGCTTTTATTCTCTAGTAATTATAATTATTTCCCCTCTTCCCAAGCACCCAACATCTCCCCTAATCTCTTACCAAATCACTTGATCTGGACTAAATATAGAGTTTATTCCTGTCCATATCAACAATTTTTATAAAGTGGGCTTTGGGCAATAAAATATTGGCTTCTGAACTTCAAGTTGGATTCCGAATCCGGGTTAAGCAATAAATACCAAACAACAATAAAGGGCATTTTACCCAAGCCCATGTTCAAATTCCTAAAAAAGGCATTTTAAGCCCAGTTCAAATCTCAAAACGAACAGGGCGGTTCCCTATTCAAAATTTCAAATTTCAATTCTCCTAACGGTCCATTAGGTGGAACCCACCACCAATCTCCTTATTCAAAACTTGTAGCCGTTTCAAATTTAAACCACATTACCATAATAAATCCCAAATTTATAGCCGTTTCAAAATTCAAAGGGTTCATTTCCCAATCCGCTTCTTTATATCCATCCTTGACATTTCTCTGATTCAGTTGTTCTTCTTCAAAATTCAAAACCCAATCTTTGCCCCGGGCGTCTTTGTATACGTCTTTGGCACCTCTGTTTTTGCTATCTGAAATCCGAAAATTTGATCAATTTACCCAGTTTTTGACTAACCACCAAGAAGAAAAATGAGAGAGTGCATTTCAATCCACATTGGTCAGGCTGGAATCCAAGTTGGTAACGCCTGTTGGGAGCTCTACTGCCTCGAACATGGCATTCAGGTCACTCTTTTCATCAAATTCTTTAATTCAACAAACACTTTAGCTCTCTGTGCTTATTGGGTTCTGATTTTTCTGTTTTTGGGTTTTAGCCTGATGGACAAATGCCAAGTGACAAAACAGTCGGAGGCGGAGACGACGCTTTCAACACATTTTTCAGCGAAACTGGAGCTGGGAAACACGTCCCTCGTGCTGTGTTTCTGGATCTGGAACCAACTGTTATTGATGAAGTCAGGACCGGAACGTACCGCCAATTGTTCCACCCTGAACAGCTCATCAGTGGCAAAGAAGATGCTGCCAACAACTTTGCCAGAGGCCATTACACAAGTAAGAAAGTGAAAAATAATTCTATGATAAATCAAAGTATTCAGTATTCAGTAGAGACATAAATAAACTAACTTATGGGATTTTTTTTTTCAATTTTATGCAGTTGGCAAGGAAATAGTGGATCTCTGCCTCGACAGGATCCGGAAATTAGCTGATAACTGTACAGGGCTTCAAGGGTTTTTGGTATTCCATGCTGTTGGTGGTGGAACTGGTTCTGGTCTTGGCTCTCTGCTTCTTGAAAGGCTTTCTGTCGATTATGGCAAGAAATCGAAGCTCGGTTTCACTGTCTACCCTTCTCCTCAGGTTTCTACTTCTGTCGTCGAGCCTTACAACAGTGTTCTGTCAACTCATTCCCTTTTGGAGCACACTGATGTTGCAGTTCTCCTTGACAATGAAGCTATCTATGACATTTGTCGAAAATCTCTCGACATTGAAAGACCCACTTACACCAATCTCAACAGGCTTGTCTCTCAGGTATATAATATTTATGGAATTTCTCAAACAAATTGTTTGATTTGAAGTCCTCTGTTTCTGTTATAAAATGGGTTCCTCTGTTTCATTGTTTTTTTACAGGTTATTTCGTCCCTGACTGCGTCGCTCCGATTTGATGGAGCTTTGAATGTGGATGTGACGGAATTCCAGACCAATTTAGTCCCATACCCAAGAATCCATTTCATGCTTTCTTCATATGCGCCTGTTATTTCTGCTGAAAAGGCATACCATGAGCAACTCTCAGTTGCAGAGATAACCAACAGTGCTTTTGAACCTTCCTCCATGATGGCTAAATGTGACCCTCGCCATGGAAAATACATGGCTTGCTGCTTGATGTACAGAGGAGACGTGGTGCCCAAGGATGTGAATGCTGCCGTGGCAACCATCAAGACGAAGAGGACCATCCAATTCGTCGATTGGTGCCCAACTGGGTTCAAGTGTGGCATCAACTACCAGCCGCCCACGGTGGTGCCCGGCGGCGACTTGGCCAAGGTTCAAAGGGCAGTTTGTATGATTTCAAACTCCACAAGTGTTGCCGAAGTGTTCTCGAGAATTGATCACAAGTTTGATCTCATGTATTGCAAGCGTGCTTTCGTGCATTGGTATGTTGGTGAAGGAATGGAGGAAGGTGAGTTTTCAGAAGCAAGAGAAGATTTGGCTGCACTTGAGAAGGATTATGAGGAAGTTGGAGCAGAATCTGCAGAAGGGGATGAAGATGATGGTGAGGAGTACTAAAGTAAGAAGGATAATATTACTGTTCTGCCAATGGACTCATTGGTCAGCTAATCATTAGTGATATAGTTAAGCTAGTGTTGTTCTTTTTGTGTTTCTTCTTGTGGGTGTCAAAAAAAAAAACAAGTATTAATGAATCTTTCCTTTATGTTTGCTCAAATGGGGTTTTTGACTTTGTGTGTGGATTTAAGAATTAAACTGTTGTTGCTTGAATTTACAGCAACTTCCTTATTACACTAATTCATAGACTTGAAAAAAGAAACAGGCTTTGATGAGCCTCGTGCCAGACAAAATGATCAGATTCTGTTCAAGCTTCAGCTTTACTACGCCTTCCAAGTCATTTGTTGTCTCATATAGAAAGTTATAAGATTCAAAAGTGATTATTGCCTACATTTTTCCCAACAATCAAGCAGTCCCCCAAAAACCTAGCTATCTGAAAATTTGTTGCAGCTGATTGGATAGAGCAGCAGCATCCTGAATAAAATAGTAACAAACAGGCATATTTTCAACATGGCCAAAGCTCCCAGAATTTGAGTTGACTTCATTACTAAAATTGGAACAAAAATCCTTAACAGATTAGGTAAGCATCTTTGTCGGGCATAAATTCATGTAACAGAAATGAAATACAAGATTTAATACTATAAGATTATCACTAATTAAAACGGATTAATGATTCTCTCTCATCAATTATTCCTAAACCACTAGCAGGAACTACTCTTGTATTTCACAACTACCTTAAATAATTATCAATGAGTACCATTTCTTATTGGTCTAATATGTTAATACCGACCAAGAAACCTACTGGTAATTTCTTCAAACTTGGAGTAATTCAAGAGTTATGGAGAAGGATTATGTAGTATTATTGCACATATACTTAAATAAAATTCCATGATTTGGTCAATTTCACAATTGCATAAGCATGTTCATAATGTTCTTAAGTCAAAGACAAACTACCTCTAAAAGCCTAAATAATTTAGGGACAAACTGGTCCAGCAGATTTTGGACAAATGGGCCCTAACCCATGTCTACAGATATCTTGGTTGATATGCTTCCCACCAAATATAGCCAACCCTTCTACTCTCCCATACACCCATCTATAAAAATACTTGTTTCCAATTGTCATTACTCCACTCAAACAACTCTAAACTCTAAACCCAACCTCTTCTTCCCTTTCCTCATACAAACTATTTTTCCTTTCCAATAATGTCTAGCAAAAGATCAAGTGCCCGATCAGGCAACCAAAATAATGAAGATTATAGCCTCAAACTTCGAGAGTTATTAGCAACTAACAAGAAGAAGAAGAGAAATGCAGCTAAGGTAAGAATGATACAACCAAATTAAACAAAACTCATGCAACTTAATTTTCTCCCATTAAATGATTCTTTTATTGCAGCTTCTGGATGAGACATGCAGTCATATAAAGAAGCTTAATGGAGAGGTTGATGATTTAAGCAATCGAATATCAGAGTTATTAATGGCTTCTCCAGCAGATACCAATAATAGCATTAATGCAGACATGCTTAGACAACTTCTACAACAATAGTCACTGCATTTTTTTTGAACTTCGATCTCTATATATATTTACATATATATATATTTCAACTGATCAATGTAATATCATACAAATATATATATATCTTCAGTCTCTCTTTGGGTTTGTTCCTTCCTTGTTGTTTTCAATCCAAGGAACAAGCAAAAGAGATACATGGCTTTCCTTTTTGGCCTATATATGTTTGATCTTCCATTTCAAATATACTATTTACAGGCTTGATTTGGTGGTTGATATATACATGATAATTTTGATAATTATAGCTATTTTGGTTCACAGAAGAATTATTTTCTTGATTTTTATAGTTTGGTATGTAGATTTGACAATGGTCTTCAATAATTCAAGAGAGTAATAAATTTATTCTTGGCTTATTCTGACTTTTTGGCTAATATAATAGCAAATCAAGTCATTTTCCATGAAGTGAGCAAGGTCTTTTCATTGTTTTTCAAAGCTTTTTCAGAAACTGTTCATGAAGTGTAAGCAGGCAGCATTATTATCTTGTATTTTCACTAGCTACTTCTTTGGACTAACATATTATTACACATTATTAGCCTTCTGAAAATATTGCATAAAGGCAAATCATTAATAGTAATTAGGATTAGTACTACTATATTAGTATTACTCTTAAGCAAAGGTAAAATAACTTCTAATCTAAGATTAGAAAGTAATTAAAACTTAAGCTTTAGAAGTTCATATAATATATAGATGGCAAATGGTGGGCCATTAAACAAAGTCCAAACAGATTACTTTCGGGTTCAGCCCATTTTTGTAAATTAAACTATGACCCAAATCCAACCTTTGTGAGAAGTTCAAAGAAGGGAGCATATAAATCAAG
>AWWV01010437.1:0-48351 GCA_001974805.1 Corchorus capsularis | reverse complement strand
TTTTTGATGTAATTAGATGGATTTATTTATTTCTTTTGGCCAAACCTGACTTAGATGGATTAAATGCTTAGATTTTTTTATGCCAAAAAAATGGTTAGATTTTTTCCCCTTATATTAATTAAGAACATGAAAAATAGAAACCTTTTACTACAATAAAACAAGAGAAGAAAGGGATTTTAATACTATTCTCGATTTTTTTTGAGCTGTAGAAACAATTCCATTGTACACAATTGATTTGATTATCTTCTGTACACCGTGATCAAAGAAGATTTACCATCCATCTAATTTCTCTTCTAAACCCTAATTATTAAGAAGAAAATCAAAACCAAAGCTTTTGAAGAAAAGATTTTCAAAGGCTTTCCAAACTAATTAGGCTAATCACTGCAACTCTCCCCCATGCTACGCTAAATCTCCCTGCCATTCAAAATTAATAAAACAATATATTAAAAACTGATCGATTTTTTATATATTAAAAAAAAAGAAACATATATAAAAATCAGTTTTTGCAAGAACCTTAATTAAAGAAAGAAAAGTTTCTAAGCATCCAAACAGATCAAAAATTAGAAAAAAGAATTGCTAAAACGCAAGAAAATAAGTTTAATAAAGAGGAAAAAAAGAAAGAAAACGAACCTTGATTTTGATCGACCGAGTGATCGATTAGGTGGCTTTAGTGCAAGGACTTTGAACGTTATTCTTGCCGCTGAGTGGCGAGCAAGGCAAGATTGGCCTGGTTAACCTTGTAAACGAAACCACCACGCGACAACGAGGACGAAAACCTCCACAAATTCCGTCGTTCTTATTATTGTTACTCTCTTTATCGTCGCCGAAAAAATCTTTTCCAAGATGCGAGTCTTCTTCTCTTATCCTCAAAACCTGACTATGAACTCTCTCTGCTTTCTTATAATTCTTTATCTCCGCCACCGCCACAACCGACCTAGGCGACTCCGCCTCCATCTCTTCCGTCGACGACTCTCCTCCGCTCTCCACCTCCATAATAACTCTCTTGTCCGTCACCTCATTCTGCGACTCCATCGTGATCTCGCTAACAATAATTCTCTTTTTTCTTGATTTTTTTTTCTTAGGTGAAAATTTTGAGGTGGCGAGGGTATTTATAGGAGAGAAGGAAGGGACCAAAACGGCGAGTTTCGGTGGGGTTTGGCAATTTGTGGTGGGATAACACGTGGCAGAAGAGTGAAAGAAAGGGCGACTATCACGTGGTTGACTGAAAAGACATGTGGTGAAAGTGACTATTCTAAATGTTCAAAAACCGTTGCCGTTTTAATAGCCAAGGAGTTTTTGCATCTCTAATTATATGCCACGTCAACTGATAATGCCACGTCATAAGGGATTATAATCTCAAGATCTTTTTTCTCTCTTAAATTAAAAAAGAAAATTAGGCCTATTTGGAATTTGAGGTGGAAGAAAAGGGGTGGGGGATTAGTCAATATCAAATCTTACTTAGCAACCATGATTGAGTAATTGAGTGTGGAATTATAATTGGGGTGGAGTACACGTGGCATGTGATTTAAGAAGCGTGGGATTAGGAGGGTGGCTAGTTAGGGGTAACACGTGGCATAAGGAATACAAGTTTGATGTTGATGGTGAGCTAATTTTAGGGTTTTTGTTCATTTGAGGAGTAACTCATAGCTTTATGATAATAAAATGCATGATGCTACTCATCATAGGATTTAGTGAATAAATTTGTCATATAAGTTAACTATAATAATGTAGTGTAAGTGTAGATGAATCTACTAAACAAGAATTATTGATAGTGATGTTCTCCATCCAAAACTTAGTAATATTCCCGAAGATTATTAATGAACAAATTGAGAAAAAAAAGTAGCTCTAATAAGTGCTTATTAAGTTAGCTAATTAAACAACACCCGTGTTATCAACTTAACCAACATATGTATGATACCTACATTTTGAAGTTTTAGATTCAAGTTCTACAGTACGTGGGTTTAGCTAATTTGTTTGATAGATGGATTATATATAATGTAACAACACCCATGTTGTCAACTCAACCAACGTATGTATGGTATGATCTAAATTTTGAAATTTTAGATTCAAGTTCTACTGTAGATTTAACTAGTTAGTTTGATGGATTATATATTATGTAATTTTTTTTATATTCATAAACGAGATATTGAAGATGGAGTTATGGACTAAATTAAATTCTCATAGAATATTCTATTTGTTTGGGTATAAAGAGAGTTATCTATCACCCTTGAGGATAGACTCAAATGGTCGTATCACTATTTCTATGGTGGCGCCGGTTTCAAAGTTCAAACATTTCAGTAGACTGTAGATTGAAGTTCGAACCTAAAATCTACCTTTCCCTTTCCTTGAAGAGCCTTCAGATGTAGCAGAAAATTTAAAAGAAAAAGGTCGACTACATGAAAACCAATAGTATTTCTTGTTGATTTGAAAAGTGGAAGAAAAAGAAAGAAAACTAGAAGTTGGTGGAATCCGTGGTCACATGAGAATCGTGATGCCATTAGAACTACACAAGTACGTCTTAAATTAAATGCTTGCAAGACAGATTGGGGTTGGAGCGTGGAAATTTGAGAAGCTACGCTGCCAAGAAGCAGCTCGTGAGTTTGGCACCGAAACCATAAAATACATGAGCTCTCTTCTTTCTTTGATTTTCTTTTAGTTAAACAAAACTAGAAGGTACCAACCCAAGTAAGGGTCGAAAGGATCCAAAAGGAAAATCATTAATCCTAACTAATTCCTATGCCTATCATGACAATTCAGAATCACTCAAATTTATTAGCAGGGCTGTGATGCAATGAATGCTTTATTGCTCATTTGGCTCAACCCACGAATTACCACTTGGGTAATATAGAAAACACCATCCATCAGAATAATAAACCTAAGATAAGATGCAATAATGGCCAAAATTAAAATATTTTAATCTTAAAACAACACAAATACTCATTTAGGTTCAAATCCAGACAAAAAACAGAATACTAAGGGCAAAACATATACAAAGATCCACTGCAATGAAGCTATAGAAACAAAACTCAAACCAAGTCTAACAATGTAGATGGCAAAACATAGGCTCTTTAAGGTTTCCTAGTGCATGGGGTGTTTAATTAAGGTTTACTCGTCTTCCTCTTCATCGTTGTCTCCACCAGCAGCCTTCTTGGCAGCTGCCTTCTGGTTCTTTCTCTTCACTCTTCCAGGGCGGCCACCTCCGAATGGACTTGTGAGAGAGAAGTCTATGTGCTTTTGGGAGTCCATCCTCACCATGAAGGATGGGATGTTAACAACCTGCCTCCCAACCCTATTAAGGAAACAGGAAATATTAGGATACAACAATTTAAGCGTTTATGACATCTTTCATAACAGCACTAACAACCATATATCTACAAGGATATTCAAAAGGCTGGAAATATGAAAGAGCTCAAACCAGAAAATGCATCAAGGAACATGCAAACATGGGGCATTAATCAACTAGCAAGCAAGAAACTAAAGTGGCACGCTTTGGCCTATACAAAACCAAAAGGATGAAAGGTTACAGCGATCAACAGTTATGATGACAATACATCACCAATGACCGTGGAGATTTGTAATGGACACAATTATTGTAAAACTAGCTATATAAACATGTAACATAATGTTTGATTTATAAGTGAAACTCCTTTCAAACAAACAGATATGGCCATTTATTCAAGGGTTAGCCTGGAACATATAGAATTCAGCAACAACAGAATAAAACAATACCCCCTCAGTCCCAAATTATCTGTCCCTTCTGGGTCAAAGTATTCACAAGTTTGACCTTTAATTATATAAAAAAAATTATATAAAATTAAAATTTAAAAAATTATGCTTTGACAATTAACAGATATAAAATGATGCAATAAAACATAATCACCTCAGTATTAAGAAACAATCGAAATACCAAAACATAAACAGTGGAACCAACCGAGTAAGAATATCAACTCTGAATCAAGGTACATAATCAAGGCCAAGAATAAAGTATCTTTACCTTATATGCCTTTGCCTAATTAGCACACGAGCATGGTGAATTGACTTAGCCATACCAGACTTGAACACAAGTGTTTGCAACCGACGTTCAAGGAAGTTCTCAACAGTCAAAGCCAAGACATAATCGAGCTTGTTTTGGCTCTCATCCAGAAGTCCATACCTATTCATCCTGCGGAGAAGTGCTTCACCTTCAAAAATACGACGGGGATTCTTCTCATCAAGAGTAAGAAGTTCCCTTGCAGCATTCCGTATACGGCTCAATGCATACTGAACCCTCCACAGCTCCCTCTTACAACGGAGACCATATTCTCCTACAAGCCTCAACTCAGCATCCAAACGCTCCTTCTCATATGGACGCCTTGGCTTCTTAAAGGTCTTCCCATCTAGAAACATATATCAATTTCACCCATAAGTAACAAATAATAAGTATACTAGGAAAATATAGTCTCTGCTAATGCTGCGGGCTAATTTTACTATTTATTTTCCTTGCAAAAAAAATACTACTCTTATAGTATATTATATTAATTCATAGTGTACTCTATTAAATATTCTTTCAATCTTCCATTAAATTTAGATCTTATGAATCTAAAAGACCTTTCCTTTTCTCTATTTTCTCAATAAATTAAGGGGAAATGCCACGCGACATCCCTCTCAGCTCTTCTCTAGAGACAAAAACAACAGTATGTTACAGGTAATAACACTCTAATTGAAGTATTTTGCAAGTCAGAGAACAATAAACCTATGCTGAAATGATCATATATACTTAATGGTTTTTGTTTTTGTAGCCAACTAAACAGAAACAAAGATACAAAACCATTAAACTACCTTTACTCCTTTAGTATCTAGGAGCCGAGACTACCATGAATTTCATAAACCAAATTATACTATTTTTTGGTGCACAAGGGATACAAAACTCAAAAGTAACACTATTCCCCCATACCCAAACCCAAAAACACAAAGTTGGAATATTTTTAACTTTTAAGCCTAATAATCTTCCTTTTTTTACCAGTAGTGTGATCAAATTAAGTGACTAATAACGAAAAATACAATGGCTAAGGATCACTTCTAAGATTCTAAGCGTTAAACGACCTAAATCCAGCTACATTATTAGCTAAAAAAGAATAAAAATATTATATTAGTAAAGACAAATACCCATTTGTCCGAACTCAAAAAAACAATCAAAATGGAAAACCAAAAATGAGTTTACAACTTTCAATCACAGTACAAACTTTATTGAAGCTAAAGATTAAAAGAAAGACAAAAGCATAAACTGAGAAAAGATATAAAAGAAGAGGGGAAAAAGAAGAATGAGGGATCTTACAGTTGCGGTAGAAACTGACATGAACCATGGCGACGTCTGCTTCTGGTCTGAAGAGGTTGGAAGAAAGGGAAGAAGCCGAACTAGGGAACTGTTTCTTTCCTCTTCTTTTCTAGGTATTTTTAATGGGCTCGTTCGCTGAAAGGCTGATTTGGGTCTTTGGGCTTTTTTTTAAACTTTTTTTTTTTTGACATACAAGTCTGTTAAACGCAAATAATCGAAATAAAAACCCTAAATTATTAAATTCACCTCCAATATGAAAGCTAACCCCAAATCTTCAGCAAAGTCAAGGTCAATTCTACCCTAATACACGGTCATTAAGGACACATCGTCTCCTTAGATCATCGCACTTGTCTGATGAATTTTGTCAACCATTGGATTAAAAATGTAAAAACTAAGGGTTAAAACATGTGAATTTAATAATTTAGGGTTTTTATTTCGATTATTTGTGTTTAACAGACTTGTAATCTAACGTCTTGGACTGAATTGATCCAAATCGAAAAGTTCAGGCACTGATTTGACATTTTCCATAGCTTGACACTTATTTGACCCTTTTGAGATTTTAGCCATGTGTGTGTTATTATAAAATTGTAAAGAACTAAAATAGAAAATTTGCGTCAGGTGGTAAGGCCCAAAAACAAAATCCTATAAAAATTATTGTTGATGCCAAAATATCGAGGCCCAAAAACAAAATCCTTTTGAGATTGTTGATGCCAAAATATGTTATGGCCTAAGATCGAGGAGTTTTGAGTGACCTGCAAGAGAGTAAACCATGAGAAAGAGGCCCTCGGGTAACCGGAGGGGACCTCCTCCGACGGTCAAGTTAGTGAGGTCCTCATTTAGTGTGGTGAGAGTTGAGAGCACGTGAGTCTATGAGAAGTCATATCTTAGGTGTTGTCTTATATATGTGAGGCCTTGGGGCCTTGAGTTATAGAAGTTGTGTGGCAACTGGTTCTGAAAGGGAAGGAAAATTAAGATTCCATTGAAGCAGAGGAAACTGAGTTTTGCTGCTGTATTTTATTGGCATAAATACCACTTTGCACACTTAAGTTTGTACGGACTGCCACTTTGCACCCAATTTTTTTTATTTTGACCAAAACGCACCGTAAAATTTTATTTTTGTGCCACTTTTCACCCTCTGTCCGATAGGACAAAACAAATCGATCATGGCATCCGACGTGGCATGCCACGTGGACAAAAAATGACACGTGGCACGTATCCTTTTGTGCATGTGACATGCCACGTGCCACTTTTTGAAACATGTGGCATGTCACGTGTCACTTTTTGGTACATGTGGCGTGCCACATGTCACTTTTTGGTACACGTGGAGTGACATGTGTCACTTTTTGGTATATATGGCATGCCACATGTCACTTTTTGTTACATGTGGCATGCCATGTCGGACACCATGATAGAATCATTTGTCCTACCATGACGGAGGGTGCAAAGTGGCACAAAAATAAAACTTTAGGGTGCGTTTTGGTCAAAATAAAAAATTGGGTGCAAAGTGGCAGTCCGTACAAACTTAAGGGTGCAAAATGACATTTATGCCGTATTTTATTTGTGTTAATTGTTTGGTTTTGCCTTTTTTGTTTTTGTGCTGGTATGCTTTGTCCGTCTTGAGTTGGTTTCCTTGTTTGTAATTTGCACCTTGTTGTGCTTTTCCAATTATGAATAACAAACCATTGCCTTTCCAAAAAAAAAGTCCGCATCTTGACTTTGCTTTTATGCTTAATATATAAGAGTGATTCATCCAAACAAATCTAAAAATCTTAGGGTCATAGGATAAATTGTGATGGATATAATTTCTTAAATATATCAATGACAATATCTCTTTGTTTTTCATTTCTCTTTCAGTCTACTGCCTTTACTTAGGGCTGTTCATTGGTCGGTTTCGGTGCAAGTCGCTCGGTGACTCACCTGAAACCGACAGACCGATTAGGATAGACATGTCACCGACCACCGACCGACCTCCCCATGGAATTGAAGAAACCGAGCACCAATGGTTTCGGTCAGGTCGGTCGTTGCAGGCGGTTTTCAGAGAGACAAAAATGTTGAATTTTTTTGATTTGGTATTCAGGCAAAAATCAACAAACAAATGATGAAAACTAGGCAAAAATAAGCCAATAAAACCAGAGCATAATCAGCAGACCCAATGAATCAAACCCAAAACAGACCAAATTAAGCCAATAAACCATAAATAATAACCCAATTTCAAAACTGTCAGATTTCGTAAACCAATTTGTAAACCATAAATCTTCAAAACAAATAAAATTACAAGAAAATAACGACTTAATCGGACCTGAAGCAAGGAATTGAAGAAAGGAAAAACTCAGACATAATCAAGATAGAAAGAAAAGAATCGAAGGATTGGGGGACTAGGGATTAGGGTTTTTTTTTTTTTTTTTCCAAATAGGAAAAGAGAATGACAGAGAGCCAAAGGAAGAAGAAGACAGAGCACTAAGAAGAAGAAAGAAGAGGGGGAGTTCGGTGAATCGATGTGTTGAGGGGAAAGAAAATAAGAAGGGAAAACCTTCTTTGTTTTTTTTTTTGTTTCTGATACACATATATAACGTTTTTAAATATTTTTATTATAAATCCTATATAATTATATATTACTAGCCACAGGACCCACGCTTCTTGATGGGGTTGTAAAAGGAGGGAACAATTAAATATGAACATATAGGTATTATCCTGTAATGATAATTGATTTTGCATAGTTATCTTTATGAATTATTCATCTTATAGCTTTCGTATAGGCTATGAACATCGGAAGTATAAAAAGGATATAAGTAAAATATTTAGTTGGTGTTTTTTAAGTTTAGGTAGCTTCTATAAATAGTGATTATTTGTCGTAAATTGGGAAACTAAGACCAAACTTGACAAAAAATAGAACTTTAGCACATTCTTATATTACATGGGAAGTCTTGACAAAAGAAAAAATATTACTAGACAAAAGATAATTTTTTTTCTAGCTACAAATAAATAAAATAACCTTGATTAACATTAACACCAAAATTAATATGAATGTGATCAAGACCAACCTAATTAACTTAACCATAATTCAGCGAAATCAATGATTAAATTCATTACTAAATAGAGTTTTTTTGGACCTTCATTCAAGTAATATAACATATGACATATATAATTTGATTAAATAATTGTAATTAACCGACACTTCAACAAGTTCAATCAGACAAATAGACAAAAAATTATACAATATTAAATAGACTGGCAATCGAAACCACAAAAATTTGGAAGCATTTTTTAGAATCAAAACATTAAAATTGACTTCTAAGTTCTTAATGAAAGTTGTAGATCATGAAATCACATTTTAATAGATACTTGAATCACCTTAATCGGATAAATAGAACAAAAAACACAAGAATAAAAGTCATAGCGTTAAATTGTCCAACCCATAATTGTAAAACATTAAATAGCATAAAACATAAAAGTATGAGGATCATTTGATAAATAATCCAGCAAAAAAAATATTTGTTTATGGAGACCAAACATATATAAAAATTTTCTTTTTAACCCTCCACGAAACTCATTAATCAAATTCAGGTTTTAGGCCCTTGACGAAAGTTGTAGATCACACAATAAACTTTTAACCGACACTTGAACAACCTCAATAAGACAAGTGGACCGAAAATTATACAATATTAGATAGACCGGCAATCGAGATCACGAAATTTCATAAGCATTTTTTAAAATCAAAACATTAAATTTTGTTTTTGAGTACTTCATGAAAGTTGTAGATCATTAAATTACCTTTAAATAGACACTTGAATCACCTTGATCAGACAAATAGAACAAGAAATAAAAGAATTAAAGCCGAAACGTTAAATCGTTCAACCCAGAATTTGAGGGATTAAATAGCATAAAGCATAAAGTATATGAATCATTTGCTAAATATCCCAGAAAAAATAAGATTAGTTTGTTGAGAGTGGAACCCATCAATAGTAACTTTTAATCAAAGTTCCAAAAACGCCCTTGGCCATCAACCAAAAAAAGCGAAAAAATCGAGCATGAAAATATCAAAATACCCCTGACCCTGACAATTTGTTTTTGGGTGAATGTGGTACAACAAAAGGGTAATTTCATTTTCAAATTTAATATGTGTTATAGATATATCATATCAGAAATAAAATAGGGGTCGATTTTTCGGCTGGTTTTGATTCACTAACTAGTGAACTGTCACCGAACCGAGAAACTAAATAAACCGCCCCTATAAACTGTTTACACCAACCACATCGCTGCACTATTTTCAGGTCGGTGCGGTCAGTTTTTGAGCAACCCTACTTATACTTGTTTGCCTAGCCAGGACCATTTTGCCACTCAACTATAAATCCTTTGGGGCTTATGATGCCAACATATCCCATGATCCTTTATTTTTTCAGCCCAATCGCTTTTTTGATATTGGAGAAAAATACCATTTCTTTAATTATCAATATACTGCTTCTTCTACACATTCATGATTCATGTCTAGCTTTTCAATACTTTTCTTCAAGTTGTTTATTTTCTTGTTCATAAAATGACATGATAAATATATACTGCAACATTCTGCCATGCATGCATCAAGTGCATCAAATACAAGACCTAATAAATCAGAAAGCTATTTTTATCGTAAAAAAAATTGAAAGCTTACAGGAAAAAAGATTGAGAGACTGAAAGGGCATACATGCATCCCAAGGATAAATGCCTATTTGATTGCTTAAGGAATCTTTTGTCCAAACCATTCTTTTGCATCTGGAGAAATTTGCCTCATTAGGGATCAAGATTTGCTTCAATATTGTCATCAGTGTTGAAAAAACCGGATCGGACTGGCCGGTTGAACCGGTGAGAAAACCGATTTGATGCTTTTCAAAGGATTTTAATCGAACCGGTCGGTTGAATCGGAAAAAACCGGGAACCGGTAGAAAAACGGTTCAACCTCCGGTCTGGTTTTCTCAACATTGATTGTCATTCACAGCAAGTTGCGACAAGGAGATTGTTCGAAGAGGTTTCTTCAGTGATCTTAAGCGAGAAAGGAATTGCTGAGAAACTTGTTTCATTGAAGGTCGAAACTTTGGTTTACTATGCAAGAATGCAAACACCAGTGTAGCTGCAAGAACAATATGTTGTTCAACCATCTTATTTGTTCAAGGCGATAGACAATCGTCTAATATCTCCATTAGCATGATATTTTGCAAAGAGGAAGGCTTTGATAACATTGATATGAGTTCTGCAGGATGTTTTCCCATCGAAATTTACATGACCACTACTTAAAAACTATAAACATCACATTTCTCACTCACAACCATTGTATAGGCAAGCTCAGTTGCTGCAATGATGTCTTCGTATGTGACAGGCTCTAGACTATCCGCAAGCGCACGGAATCGTCGTAGTGCAACCCAAGTGTCGTATCCACAAAGACAACGACTTAATTATCACTTGTGTCGATACTAGTCATTGCAAACAAGGAAATAAAATCAAAAGAATTGGTTTGAGTTTGATTAAACACTAAATTAAACTAATCCTACCTAAGTGAAATTACTTAATCTAATGTAATTAACACTAGGAAATGGAAATTCACCTAGCCTAAGGGAGAAACAAATTGGTAATCCTTGAATTGAGTCAATGGGGTTTCAATGGGATTGCACTATCCTAACTATGCACTCCGTCGAGCTACACAATCGTGTCTAACCAAAAGCTTAACTATCCGTCGATATCTTAAACTATTGGAAGACCCATTAAGCACAAGCAACTATTACCCATCCAATTAATCATTGATTATGTCTAAGCAACAATCAAATGGTTTATTTCTCTAATGGTCTATGGCAAAGCTTCATCCGTCGATACCTCACAATACCAACCAATATAAACACCAAGATGGCCAAACAAGGCATTTAATAGACAATAACTAGAGAAATAAATAAAACCCATAAAAATTAGTTCATCAAAAACTCAATCCAAACATCCCAAATGTTTTCCCCCAAACTAGGTTTCAATCCAATCCCTAGCTTGGGTTTTAGCTAGACATAAATATTATAGAAATAAAAGAACAAAAACTAAAATACTAAACATAAAGAGAGAGGAAAGAAGAAACTCTAATTCTTGAAGTTGAATCTTGAAGAGTGATGAAGACCCAAGTTGTTTCTCCCTCTACAAGCTCTTCTTCAAGCTCCATCCATGCTCTAGATCTCCTTTCTCTCTCTAAAACTATTTACAAAGGTTATTTTTCTACCAAAAATAAAAAGATGTTGGAAAATTGGATGATGGGTCCGTTTCTCTCTCTTCTAGACAATATATACTAACCAACAAAAGCCTAAAAACAAACAAACAAAATATCCTTCTTCTATGTGGCTGACACGTCACATGATACTTGATAAGGTTGGTGAAATGAACAGCTGGACTCAAAGTTGTTGAAGCTTGAAACGGTTGGGTTCCAATTTGAAACCCTGGGGTTTCAAAATCGAAGTTTCTGCCACTTTGAGTTGTCCTTGTAAACGCTTGAAACCTTGGGGTTTCAAAATTGAAACCTTGCTGCTCCTAGTATGTCCTCTTTATTTGCTTTCTTTTTTTATCATTTTTCTTCATTTTTTTTCCTATGAAACAATACATTCAAAGTGTGAGATATATCATGTCAATTTTCACCAAAAGTTCAACACAATTTAATTAGAATTGACCTAAAACTAAGGCTAAATAAGTGTATAAAATACACTTATCAGTATGCTATGTTTCCATCATAGTTCCATATGCAGCACAAATCCCCATTCTTTTGTATGCAAGATGGCTTCTTCCAGGGCAAAAGCCGCAAAAAAAGCAAACATCCTAAAATGGAGAAAATAATGAGTATGGCAATAAGGGGGATTATTATGGTATAGAAATGAAGTCTATAGTTGTTGTGGGTTTTGTTGGTTATGGAAGAGCATATGTAGGGTGATAAATCTTTGTTTCCTTGAAACGGATCAGGAAAAAACATTTGGGGCATCAACGATTCTGAATTTAGTGGCGCCCAAAGTTGTCAGGGATATTACCTAAGAGTTGGTTGAAGCCGAGGTTGAGAAATTTGACCCAAAACCCTTTCCGAAATAGGTTACAGGTCCCGTAACTCCTTACAGTTTAAAAATTATGATCGTTTGAAGTTGATCCACCAGTTTGGACCCATGCCTAAAATTCAAAAATGTTACACACTCTTCCGAATGGGCTTCTGACTATACAAACGGTCCATAAATGCCGCACCTATCTCATCCATCTCATCCGCATTAAGTACTACTATCTATTTTACTTTATCGGAGTTTAATCATCGCAAACTGCTTTTCACATGGGAAACAAAATACATATATGACTTAATTGGAGAAATTTTATATGAAAATTGCGAAATGGTAAAAATAAATTGGGAGGACAAAGCAAACAAAAAAGAACAACAAGCAACCAAGAATGTCTTATATCACATGCTATCTAGAAAAATGAAACTAGACACTAGCCCAAATAATGGCACTAACATTGTGGAGCTTGGTATGATTCTTCAATATGGATTCCACAGTTCATGAGTTGCAGCAAAGAGATTGTTCGAAGAGGGTTCCTCAATGATCTTTGACAGGCAAGAAACTCTTGCGAGACATATTTCATTGTTGGCCTCAATTTTGGATCAGCATTTACGCATGCTAAAGCTATTGTGGCAACAAGAACTATGTTTTGCGCAACCATCTGGCTTGTTGGAGGTGAGAGCCGTGGATCTAATACATCAATTAGCATTATATTCTGCAAAGAAGATGGTGCCGGCAACAACGATAAAAGTTCCCCAGGATGCTTTCCCGTTAATATTTCCAATGCCAAAACTCCAAAACTATAAACATCACATTTTTCGGTTACAACCATTGTATAGGCAAGTTCTGCATCAACAAAACAATGGCACAAAAAAGATTATGTTAATTAAAGATCCTTTTAATTATTCTTCGCCAAATCATAACCCCTACAAAAATAATTATGAAAACCAAACTTTTTTGCCCAATGTTTGCATATTACCTCAAACAAACAATATCGAAATGTGCAAGTACAAGAAGTAGAATATCCAGCAATCATCAGTAATATGAGTATGACACAAAAATTGAACAATGGATCATTAATAACATAACGTAGTCAAGCAAAGAAAACAAAAGAAAATTGGCTTGTTAGCCTTTTTGCTTCTTGAACTATAGTGCCAAGGATCTTTTGCCTCTTAAACTTAAATCGTGACAACTTATCCCATGAATTTCCAAATTCAAGACAAAAAAATCCCTTGAACTTCCCAAACAGAGTTAGAGGGGGTAAATTGTCTTAAATTTGCGATGTTCAAGGGCCAAATTGTAATGAAAATAGTTTAGGGGTCAAGTATCCTTAACCACATAGTTCAGGAGCAAAAAGGCTAATAATTAAGAAAAAAAGAATGTAAATGAATTAGTAGAGAGTATAGCATTACCTGGAGCTACATAGCCATACGTGCCAACAAGCCTTGTTTGATTTGAAGAATCAGGATCAAGAATTCGAGCAGTCCCAAAATCAGAGACAGAAGCCTCCAAATTTGAGTTTAACAAAACGTTGCTACTCGAAATGTCTCGGTGAACTATTATTGGTGTGCATTCAGTGCAAGTAAGACAAAGCATGAGCTACACTCTTGATAACGTTCACTCTTTTCATCCAATCCAATTCCATAGCTTGAACATCGTCACTCAGAACCCACAACAAGCTCCCTCTTTCCATGTATTCGTAAATCAAAAACATGCATCGCTTGTGCAGACACCGACTTTAATGAGAAGAAGCTCCCTCTTTCCATGTATTCGTAAATTAAGAAGAAGTTTAAAATATGAAGGAAGAGTTTATGTAGAACCCGAAAGTATAGGAGGAGGTCTAGCTCTTTGGTGGAAAAACATGGAAATTACTGTTTTGGGTTATTGCAAGAATCTGATAGACATTATGGTTAAAGCAGAGGAACTGGACAGGTATTGCAGGGTCTTTTGTGTTTATGGGCCAACCGACTTTAATGAGAGACAGGAAATTTGGAAGATGATCAATGAGAGAAGGAAAGACATTGATATTCCCTGGATTTGCATGGGAGATTTCAATGATACCTTATATCACCATGAGAAGGAAGGGGGCAATCTAAGGGCAGAACGGAAAATCAGGGGTTTTAGGAACATGATTGAAAGAAGTGGTCTCATAGACTTGAAGTACCAAGGTCAGAAATTCACATGGGTTAACAGAATAGACAATATGCTGATCAAAGAAAGAATAGACAGAGCATTGGTAAACTTAGAGTGGATGGAAACCTTCCCTACATCTATGGTTATCAATTTGCCTATAATTGGGTCTGACCATGCTCCACTGCTTATAAATTCGAATTTGGTTGATGGAAAAACTGCAAAGATTTTTAAGTTTGAAGTTATGTGGTCTGAGAACAGTGAATGTGAGACTGTGATAAGAGAAGGCTGGAATACTGTGTTTGATGGGTCCAGGTGTTTTCAACTTGTGCAAAAACAGAAAAAGTGTAAAGACATGATCATCAAGTGGAGTAGGAGTGCTTTTCCAAATAATAGAAAGGTCATTGAAGAACTAAAACAAAAGATAGCAGACATACAAGACAATGAGACTACTGAGCAATGTTGCATTAAGGCTGAGGCCCTCATTAAAGAACTTGGGGATATGTGGAAAAAGGAAGAGCAGTTTTGGTTCCAGAGATCAAGGGTGAAGTGGCTGAAGTTTGGGGATGGCAACACTAAATTTTTCCATCAATGCACGATTCAGAGGAGACAACAGAATAAAGTATTCAGGCTCAAAGGAGAGGATGGGGAATGGAGAGAGAATGAAGATGAGATTCAAGAAATGTTCAGGGATTTTTACACCAATCTTTTTAAAACTGAAGGAATGAAGAACTAGGATGATGTTCTGAGTTATGTACCGAAAATTGTGACTGATGACATGAATGAGGAGATTGAGGCGGCGACCTTTGAGTTGGGTACCTTCCAAGCGCCAAGTCCTGATGGCTACGATGGAGTCTTTTATCAAAAGTATTGGGGTATAGTGAAAGACATGGTCTGTAAAGCAGTGAGGGGTTTTTTTGAGGGTGGCCACATGCTTAGAGAGATGAATAGAACCAATATAGTTCTGATTCCCAAAGTAAATCAGCCCCAAGAAGTTGGTCAATTTCGACCCATAGACTGCAGCAACTTCATCTACAAAGTGATATCCAAGGTGATGGTGAACAAACTTAAACCCTATATGGAGGAACTAATCACCCAAAATCAGAGTGCTTTCATAGTTGGTAGACAGATCCAAGATAATATTATCATCGCTAATGAAGTTTTCCACCATTTGAGATTGAAGAAGAAGGGGAAAAAGGCAGACATGGCTGTAAAAATTGACATGAACAAGGCCTATGATAGGGTGGAGTGGGGTTTTCTTGAAGCTGTCATGATCAGACTGGGTTTCTTTGAAAGATGGGTTCACTGGATTGTAGAATGCGTCAGTTCTGCGTCCTTCAACATACTTGTCAATGGAAAGCGGTCAGATATCTTTTTCCCAACTAGAGATCTCAAGCAAGGGGATCCTCTATCCCCTTTCCTTTTCTTGTTTGTTATTGATGTCCTGTCCAGGATGATCAATAAAGCTTTGGAGTCAGGAACAATTACAGGTATAAAAATAGGTAAAAATTGTCCAGTTTTAACACACATTCTTTTTGCTGATGATTCATTGTTCTTTATGTCTGCTAACATTCATAATAGTACAGAATTTATGAGACTATTGCAGCTTTACAACCATGCTTCAGGTCAGGCCATAAATTTGGGCAAGTCGTGTATAGTTTTCAGCCCAAACATTGATGTACAGCTTAAGGAAGAGATTACTCAACGCTTGCAAATCCCTGCTAATGAAAATCCAGGCACATACTTGGGCATCCCATCCTTTTGGGGGAAAACCAAATGTGAAGCCATGAAGTTCATAAAAGAGAAGATCTTGCAGAAGGTTAAGGGATGAAAACAGAGTTTGTTGACCCAAGCAGGCCGAGAAATACTCATTAAGGCAGTGGCCTCTGCGATTCCCATATACACAATGCAGTGCTTTAAAATCCCTAAAAAATATGTACAGAAATCAATAGATCATTGGCAGACTTTTGGTGGGGACAACTTAGAGATGAGAAAAGAGTTCATTGGGTTGGATGGGATTCCTTAACAACCAGCAAAGAAAAGGGGGATGGGTTTCACAGATTTGGGAATAATGAACAAAGCTTGCATTGCTAAACAAGTGTGGCGCCTGGTGGAAAATCCTGAAGCTCTGTGAGCTCATGTTCTTAGAGGCAAATACTTTCCTCACAGCACCATTCTCACTGCCACATGTGATGTGATTGTGAGCCTTCAATTTAACTGAAATGAGAGAGAAATGAAATTAAAACACCTCGACTTGTCTAGCAACTTCTTATTTTGTGAGAATAGTAAAGTTGTCAACATTAAAACACCTCGACTTGTCTAGCAACTTCTTATTTTGTGAGTTATCACCTCAGCTTGGCAACCTCACTGCATTAAAGTTTCTTGATTTTTCATTTAACCAATATATCGGGGGTTCCATCCCTCCACAGATTGGGAACCTGAAAAATCTTGCCGTTTTAAATTTGTCCGGCAACAACCTTCAAGGAACATTTCCTCCATCATTTTACCTTTTGACCAATCTTACCCATCTCCATTTGAGCTCAAATCAATTCAACCATTTCATCATCCCACAAGAATTAGGGAACTTGGAGAGACTAATTACCCTTGATTTGGGTAACTGTGGATTATTTGGTTCAATCCCTTCTTCTTTTGGTCAATTAACTAATCTTATAACATTGTCTCTTCGTGGAAACCGTCTCAATGGATCCATCCCGTTACAATTGGGGAAGTTGAAGAATATGGTCACTCTAGATCTGTCCAATAATATGCTCGTTGGTTCAATTCCTTCCAATCTAGGCCAATTAACCAATTTAATGGCCTTGAATTTGTCTAATAACATGCTTGATGGTTCCATTCCTTCCTCTCTTTCCCAATTAACCATGTTGGTCATCTTGGATCTTTCGAACAACATGCTTGTTGGTCCATTGATTACCAATTTGAATAAATTCACAGCACTAAAATATCTTTTCCTTCGCGCAAATCGATTTAATGGTTCCATACCTTTAAATCTAGAAAACCTCATGAAAAATCTGGTCACTTTAGATTTGTCTGAAAACAACCTCACAGGGCCAATCCCCTCCTCTATTAGTCATTTGCACAATCTGCAATTTTTGTTCCTCGGCTTCAACCGAATCAATGGCTCCATCCCTTCAGAAATTGGAGATTTGGAGAATTTGCTTGCTTTGTCCCTTGAATCAAATTTTTTACAAGGTCCCATACCCGAGGAAATTGGAAACTTAACTGCATTGACTTCATTGGACCTCTCTCAAAACCAATTGAGTGGACCCATTCCACCTCAAATTGGTAATTTATTCTATTTAGTAGAATTGAACTTGAGCAGCAACAAGTTACAAGGTACCATTCCTGATCAGATTGTCAACATTAGCTCACTGGATATATACAGATTAGATCTAAGAAACAATGACCTCTCAGGCGCTGTTCCATACCATTTTTATCATTCAAGACAATATGGCAGAAGTTCTAGCTGCTATAGGATAGATGATGAGGTATTTGGTGGCAACGACAATTTATCTGGCTACACTTGTTCTCCGTCACCAGACTCACCACATTCCCCGCCGCCACAGCCACATTCTTCAGGCAAACGGAGTTTCAATCTCCAAATATTTGTACCCATTGTTGTATCTCTTGCCATTTTTGTTCTTGGGTGTTTGTTGATTACGGAGGAGAAGGGTCCAGGTCAATCCAAATAATGTCCTAGAAACCACCAAGAATGGAGAACTGTTCTCAGTATGGAACTTTGATGGAAACATAGCATACGAAGACATCATAGCAGCAACGAATGACTTTGACTTTCGATGTTGCATTGGAACTGGTGGCTACGGAAGTGTGTACCGAGCAGAGTTACCAAGTGGCAAAGTAGTTGCATTGAAGAAGCTCCATCGTCTCGAGGCAGAGGAACCGGCACGTATCCTTTTGTGCATGTGGCATGCCTCATGTCACTTTTTGAAACATGTGGCATGTCACGTGTCACTTTTTAATACACATGGCGTGACCTGTGTCACTTTTTGGTACACGTGGCGTGCCACATATCACTATTTTTTGTACACGTGGCATGCCACGTCGGACGCCGTGATAGAATCGTTTGTCCTACCGTAACGGAGGGTGCAAAGTGTCACAAAAATAAAACTTTATGATATGTTTTGGTCAAAATAAAAAAATTGGTTGCAAAGTGATAATCCAAGCAAACGTAAGGGTGCAATGTGGCATTTATGCCGCTTGTTATTACTGATCTAAAAAGGCTAAAGAATCCTATGGAATTTGTGCAGCATCATCCAAACTCAAGTTCAGGTGAATTCCATTGATGTATGTATCTATTTTTTGTTCCAACAATTTCCTACTTGGTAATCTTTACTTTCTCTTTGAGTTCGAGGAAAAGAATTACCATTGTTATTTAGGGTCATGGCTCATGGCAGAAATTGTGATGGATGTTTCTTTAACATATTTATGATAAGATCTCTCTGTTTTCATTTCTCTTTCAGCCTACACTTGTCTGCCTAAGCCAGGGCCATTTTGCCACTGTAATTCCTTTGGGGCTTTTTATTTGGTTTTTTAATTGATTGCCACTCTTCTTCAAGTTGTTTATTTTCTTGTTCATAATATGACAAGTCTGCAACATTCTGCCATACATGCATCCCGAAGATAAATACCATATAGTATTTTACAAGACTTGATAAAATCAGAAAGCTAATAGGATAAAGGAGTGGAAGGGCATACAAGCATGCATCCCAAAGATAAATGCCGATTTGATAACCTTCCTTGTGCATCTTCATTAGGGACCAAGATTTTCCTCATTGTCACTCACAGCAAGTTGCAGCAAGGAGATTGTTCGAAGAGGTTTCTTCAAAGATCTTTGGCGAGAAAGGAATTCCTGAGAAACTTGCTTCATTGAAGGTCGAAACTTTGGTTTACTATGCAAGCACGCAAACGCTAGTGTAGCTGCAAAAACAATATGCTGCTCAACCATCTTATTTGAAGGAGGCGATAGACGATCGTCTAAAATCTCCATCAGCATGATATTTTGCAAAGAAGATGGCTTCCACAACATTGATATGAGTTCCGCAGGATGTTTTCCCATCAAAATTTCCAAGACCACAACTCCAAAACTATAAACATCACATTTCTCACTCACAACCATTGTATACGCAAGCTCTATAAATAAACATACAAGCATATTAATAATTTCACATGCCTATTTTAACTTCCCAAATTAAATTAGCCAAACCTATAAAAAAAAAATCTCACCTGGAGCTATATACCCATAGGTACCAGCTAGTGCGGTTAGATTGGAAGAATCAGGATCTAGGATTCTTGCAGTCCCAAAATCAGAGACAAAGGCCTTCAAGTCGGAGTTGAGCAAAATGTTGCTGCTTGAAATGTCTCTATGGATTATTGGCGGTGTACAATGATGATGCAAGTAACACAAAGCATGTGCAGTGTCCTTGATGACCTCAATTCTTTTAGTCCAATACAACTCGGCTGCTTCGACATCGTCTCTCAGAACACTGAACAAGCTCCCATTTTCCATGTACTCATAAATCAAAAACATGCATTTTCTGTGTAAACAAAACCCATGGAGCTTTACAATATCCCTGTGCCGAATTTCTGACAAGACCTTTATCTCATTCTTGAAACTCCTGTCGAAAGCAGGGTTCTCGGCTTCTACCCTGTGAAGTTTCTTCAACGCAACTACTTTACCACAAGGTAGTTTTGCCCTGTAAACGCTGCCATAACCACCAGTTCCAATGCAATAGCGGATGTCAAAATCCTCTGTTGCTGCAATGATGTCTTCGTATGCTATCTTTCCATCATAGTTCCATATGCAGCACAAATCCCCATTCTTTTGTATGCCAGCTTGCTTTTTCTTTTGCTTAATCGGCGAGAAAAGCAAACATCCCAGAATGGAGAAAATAAAGATGGAGACTATGGCAATAGGGAGGATTATTAAGGTATAGATCAAAGGAATTCTATTGTTGTTGTGGGTTTCTTTGGTTATGGAAGGGCAGATGTAGGGTGATAAATCTTTGTTGCCTTCAAAAGGGTCTGGATAAATCATAAAGCAGCCATGTTTTGGGGCATCAACGATTCTGAGTTTAGTGGCGGACCAGCTGATAGGGACATTACCTGAGAGTTGGTTGAAGCTGAGGTTGAGAACTCTGAGCTTATAAAGCCTCCCGATATTATTGGGGATGGATCCACTCAATCTGTTTCCAGAGAGATCCAACTGAGTTAATGCTTCCAAATTGCCAACTTCTTCCGGAATAGGACCTTCTAATAGATTTGAATCAAGGTACAAGTAAGGCAATTCGGATAAATTACCAATACAAGAAGGGATTGAACCACTGAGCTGATTATTTCCAGCGTTCAGATATAGCAAGGTGGATAAATTACCAATACAAGAAGGGATTGAACCACTGAGCTGATTGTAGTCAAGGTCAAGCAATCGCAAGTTTCTCAAATGGCACAAATTTGGAGGGATTGGACCTGTGAAGCTATTATTATAGATGCTGAAAAGACGGAGGTTCTTTAGATTCTCAACATTGGAATGGATGGAACCTTCAAGTTTGTTATTATCAAGGTACAGAGTTACCAAATTGGTTAACTGATACAGAGTAAAAGGCAATGAACCAACAAGCATGTTTGTATGGAAATTCAAATACACCAGATTCGTTAGTTTTCCGATTTCTGATGGAATGGATCCACTTATATTGTTGCCCCAAAGATGTAAAGATTTGAGATTGGTTAGTAGACCTATAGAAGAGGGGATGGGTCCTATAATTCTGCAATAACCTAGGTCCAGAGTCTCCAAAGCCTTCAAGTTCCACAAAGTTGGAGGGATTGGACCAATGTCAAACTGATTCGAAGACATAACAAGATGCCTAAGGTTGGTCAAAACCCCAAGAAATGAAGGAATCGGCGGTCCACTAAGACTATTCCAACTGAGGTTTAACGTAACAAGATTCTCCAAATTCTCTAGTTGTGGAGGGATGTAACCCTGAATATAATGATTATAGGAGATGTCAAGAAACTCTAATTGGATTAGGTTTCCTAGGGAAGGAGGTAACTCACCAGATAACTCACAGTAGGACAAGTCGAGGTACTTCAATGCGGGTAGATCACCGATCTGAGGCGGGATATTTCCACCAAGTGCACGATCACTAAGATCAAGAAGGACAAGATTTGGAAATGTAGAAAAATTCAAATTTCCAAATCTATCACCAACCGGAATCAAGTCAGCAGATGGGCTAATTTTGGTGATGCTTCCAGCTTTGTTGCATGTTATACCTTCCCAGTTGCAACGTTGGGAGGTATCATTGCTAAAGCTTCTCCACCAACCACTCTCCAGCAGGGCTTTAGCTTCTAATTCCAATGCCAATTCTGCTGCTACCATAGTTGCAGCTAATGAAACCAGGATGGTAGTGCCCACCACCAAAACAATGGGAATACTTGAGGAGGAGGCCATGTCTATTACTTAGCTTCTCTCTGGTGAAGGGTTTAATAGATGAAGTCATGAATTTAAAGAAGGATTAATGTTAATTATGATGGCTGCTAATTAAATGTCTGTTTCTACTTTTTGGTAGGGCTAATCGTTCTCATTATTGGTACATGCATTCATTAAACTCGGAAAGTTGGACCAAATTTTTTGACAACTTTACTCCATGTGATCATGGATTTATATGCTTATATGAATCTTCCAAGCAATTTGGTGCATAGACTTGCAATATACGGTGTTTAGATGACTTTATATATGAGACAAGTACTTTACATATTTGCTATGGGAATATGTTCACTTGCTTAATTTTTTTTTTCCCTTTATATAAAGACATTTCATCTTCTTTTTCTTTATTTTTCCCCTTAATAAAACAAACACAGTCTTCATTCTTTAATTCTTCGGCCAGAGAGCGAATACATAAAAGCATCATTAGAAAACGTATATCTAATGACAGATATCATATCGTGCCTGTTCTCAATTTCATACCTAATGACATTTTGAAAATTAGAAAACGTGTTTCAGACTTTCATTATACTAATTTCCAAAGTCATCATTAAATTATACAACTACATATTATACAACTACATATTATATACAACTACATAATAAGTGAATGTGAACAACCTGTAAAACCACAAAACTGCACCTTCTCATTGATTTTGCCCAGTTTAATGGTTATTTTGCTGCATAATCTTTCACGAGACCATGGATGACGTGGTAGAATCGATCCATCTAATATTTCTGGAGAAAAAGCCATGTCAGCATGCCACGTGGCCTGAAAATATCTCATCAATTTAGGATAAATTTTCAGAAAATGAAAAAAAAAGTTTTAAAAATTAAATGACTAATGGCATAAAAATAATTTTTCTGAAAATAAATCCAGTTAATTTATGTTTTTTTTTTTTTAAAAATTCTTTTTAGAAAATTAACCCTAAGCTGACATGGCATTTTCAGGCCACATGGCATGCCATGACATGACTTTTTCTCATAGCAGAAGGGTTTACTGGGCCAAAATTGGTAGTTCAGGGGTTTATTTGGCCAAAATTGTAGTAAAAGCTAGATTGATTTGACAGTTGGCGGAAAGTTCATGGACGTTTTTTTTTTATATATATATTAAGCCCTTAATAAAATAATATTTTTTGGATGAAATGTTATCTTCATTCATCTATTAGCAATTTTAAAACACTGCAACGGTATACAAAAGCTTGACTGTACAATATTTACATCCTCATTTGTACAAGCTAAAATTATCAAACTAAATTTGAAATACTAACTAAAAATGTCTGCATAAACATGATCTTTAGCAATATTTTCCAAGGTATGCAATCTCATCTGTACTATGGCTGCTATCTTCAATAAAATCTGAGATAGACTATTTTCTGGCTTTCCAAACAATCTATCATTCCTTTCACGCCATGTAAAGTAAATCGTTGCATTCCAAGCAAGTTTACAAATAAGAGTGATGAGAGCTTTACCTTTTAGCTTTATTGTCCCCCACTGCAACTCAGAATTCCAGCATAGTGGCCTTCTACTTAAACCACATAGTTTTAGAGCATTCAACCAGATTTCATTTGAATTACTACATGTAGAGAAGAGATGGTCTCTTGTTTCTGGATTTTGCTTATATAATAGGCAAGTATTACCATTTATAGCAACCCCCACTTTGATAGACGATCCTTAGCAGGGAGTCTATTTAATATTGCTAACCAAGCAACGATGGCATGCTTTGGAACGTGACCAGAATACCACAACAGTCTATGCCAACTAACTTTTTGCTGCTTTTCTCTAAGTTGTTGCCAAGCATGTTGAATCGTAAAGTTTCCAGTCAATTGTTGTAGTGTAGTCTGAGCAAGAGGCCTAAGTTGTATTAGTTTCTTCAATACCTAACTGGTAGTGCTGGAGGGATGATAAGTCCAAAAAGAGTTATGCTTAAAAACATATTCTTTCAGCCATGCTACCCATAAAGAGCCAGATTCTATCAAAATGAGCCTAATGACCTTAATCATGCAAGCAATGTTCCATTATCTTACATGTTTAAGGCCTAGGTCTCCCTCCGCTTTGGGTTTGCACACTGATTCCCATTTAACTTTAGCACCAGAGGCTTTTCCTGCAGAACCATTCCAAAATAAGCAGAATATAACTGAATAACCATTTTTATGACCTTTTGGGGAAGAATAAAGTGGCTGCACCAGAAATTTTGCATGCTTGATAGAACAAACTGTATGAGTTGAAGTCTTCTAGCATATGACAGGTGCTTTGCTGACCAACTATTGATTCTAGCAGTTATTTTTTCGATCAAAGGTTCGCAATCTCATGAATTCAATCTTCTAGTGATGAGGGGAACCCCTAGATATCTCATAGGTAGTTTACTGAGCTTGAAACCTGAGATTTTATGAATATCATGTAATGCTTCTTGTGTGATTCCAGCTGGAAAAATCTCGCACTTAGGATTGTTCACTTGTAGCCTAGAAAGGAGAGAAAAGTCTTGCAAAATAGACATAATAGCTAAGATTGAAGTCTTGGATCCATGAGAGAAGATAAGCAAGTCATCGGCAAAGGGTAGATGCGTCAGATCAATCCTGTGACATTTAGGATGGTATTTGAACACACTTTTGGCAGCTGCCCTATTCAATAATTGTGATAAAACTTCCATGCACATCACAAAAAAGGTAAGGCGAGAGTGGGTCGCCTTGCCTTACACCTTTATCACTTGGAAAATAGCCAACCAGACTGCCATTCACAGCTACTGAAAACATAGGGGAGGTGATACATGCTGAAATCCAGTCAACAAATTTTGTAGGTAAGCCAATAGCATGCAACACTTTTATGATGAAATTCCAATTCAGGGAGTCAAAAGCTTTTCTTAAGTCTATCTTTAAGGCACAACAAGGGGAGTTATGCTTTCTATTATAGCCTGAAACTATTTCTTGAGCAAGAAGAACATTTTCTAGCATACTTCTACCTTCTATAAAAGCTGACCGATTCTTACTAATGATAGAAGGCAAGCATTACTTGAGCCGATTAGCTGATATCTTTGTAATGCATTTATAGATCACATTACAACAAGCAATAGGTCTAAATTCTATCATCTTTGTGGGGTTTGGGACTTTGGGAACAAGGGCTATTATAGTATAGCTCAAAGCTCTATGCATAGAACCAGAGTTAAAGAAGTACTGAATAGCTTGTGTAACATCATTAGCAACAATAGACCAAGCATGCAGTTTTATAAAAGTGTGATGTGAAACCATCAGAGCCTGATGATTTTTCGCTATCTATAGAGAACATAACTGACCTTATCTCCTCATTTGTAACTGGTTTCAGCAGCTTGTGATATTCTTGATCAGAGATAGAAGGCAAAAGCTTTTTTAAAGCCTCCACAGGAAAGTCAAGAATTCCTGATGAGGGACTACCAAGCTGTGATTTGAAGTAATTAAGTGCTTCATTTGAAATTTCTGAATTAGTCTCCAGCCTTTCATCATTCGACCCAATCAGAAGTTTGATAGTTCCTCTAGACTGCTTAGACTTCACAACTTTGTGAAAGAAACCCGTGTTTTGATCTCCAGCTTTAAGCGAATTGATCCTTGACTTTTGTTTGAAGAATTTTTCCTCATCTAATGTTAACTTGTTTAGCTTTGCCACAATATGTTTTTTTTTCAGTCAATTCTGGATTGATTTTTGGACTGAGCAAATCTTTCTTAACAATATGATTTTTCCTCATCTGCTGTTGTTTGTTCTTTCATTTTTTGAATCTAAAGAAAAGAAGATTCAATATAGAATGTCACGTCTTTCTGCTCTTATTCAAATGACCACAGTTATTTCATCAGTTGTTGGATGAAGGGTCCTAGATATTAAACGGTACATTGACTAACAACAAACTAGTTCTTGACCTACAACATAGTTAGAAGTTCTTGACAAACTTAAGTTGTTGGTAAGTACTAGTATGATTTCGGTTGGGGTTGTAGTTTGTCCGTACGGAATTAACTGGAGAGCTTTTTGATTCTTGCCTTAACAATAATGTTAATTAGATTTAAAAGTAAAGTGAGATGAACCAGTGGGAGTAATATTGGTTTGTCACCCAGGCTTTCTTTCTCTTTGCTTAGGTACTTTCAAGTTGTATTTATATGTTGTTTTATAGTCAATAGAACTTCTACCTGCTAATATTTGTGTTGCATTAATTCTTGAAGGTAGCCTAGGACATGTTAATCAATCTTTGAAAGGACGTTGTATAAAATATGTGTTGTCACCATATCTCTTTTTTTTTTTTTTGGCGAAAGTTGTCACCATATCTCTAACAAGTTCTTATTGGATACATCTTGATGCTGGTGGCTATATGCCGTTGGCTGTTGCCACTTGAGTTGTGATGAAGAAGAATAAAAGGACTTTACTACACACAATTTTCATCAAGGAAAGCTCATGTTTAGATATGGAATGTTTGATTCCCAAAAAATCGAAATTTAAATACACCTTTCAAAGGTCCTCTATTCAACTTGTTCCTTTTTTTTTTTTGGCACAAAGAAAGCCCTCTATTCAACTTGTTCAAAAACGTTCTTTTCCAATATCTCTTTTTCCCTTCATTTACGCTGTCTCAATTTAGATCACATACTTTGCCATGGTCTTTACTCCAATGCGTCAAATCTAACTTTCTCATCCCTGTTTGCTTAAAATTCTAGGAAATTTCCAGCTGTGGTTAATTTAGTCTCTCTATGAAAGTCATGAAGTAATTACTAATTAATGTTTTTTTACCCCATCCAGTATCCAGGGTTTTGCCTTGATAATCTGAATCCGACCTGCTTTGCGCATTTGGTTATGATGGGTAAATCTACCAACGGGAGTAATTACTAATTAATGCATAGTCTAGTCTAGCATGTAGCAAAAAAAATTCCACAATGCAATTTCCGCGTGGGTCCAAAACTGTAAGGTTAAATTTGCTAAACGATTTTGTTTTGATAAAATTTGTCTAAGTACCGAGACTCAACCCTAGTTCTTGAAGATGAAATGAAAACATTTACTAAATGACTGCATACGAAAATGTTAGCCCTTGCAAATAATTTCATCAATTGGAAAGTAATGAAATCACATTAATAAGTCGAGCATTAATCTATACTATATATAAAAGTATGAATAAGAAAGTACGAATAAGGGGAAACTTTATGTTTTCCGATTGTACCCTTATTTTTAAAATATATTTCCAATTGTACCCCTTTTTAAAAAATATATTTCTAAATTGCCATTACTAAATAATATTTTAATTATTTCATTATTTTTTTAATTTTTTAATCATAAATTATTCTATTATTAATTATATAAATAAATAATACGTATATTAAATTATAAGAAAGTCAATTTGACTTTTTGTTTCCAACGTGCTATTTAATTTTGTCTTTTGTCTTTGATTCCAATCGTTGTATTTAATTTTGTTTTGACTTTGCCCCCAACGTCCTATTTGGGCTTGATAATCTGAAGCAAATATGCAATGGGCCTTTTCTTTAGATGGTCCAATTTCTCATTCATATAATGCCTTTTTTAAGTCCGTTTTGGTGGGCAATTAGTTTGAATATTCAGATCTTATATCTTATTAGGCCATGCCATGACTTTATAACTATCTATACTATATATAAAAGTATAAATAAGGGGAAACTTTACGTTTTCCTATTGTACCATTTTTTCAAATATATTTCTAAATTGCCATTATTAAATAATAATTTAATTTTTTCACTATTTTTTTAAAATTATTTTACTAATAACATAAATTTATATTATCCTCATTAGTTAGCTTAGGATCCAACGTGGCCAATAGGGATGCCCGACATCATCTTTAGCATTTGAAATTTCGTCCAAAACATTCTCCAAGTCGGTTTAGGAGAAGATCAATTTTGTCCAGAAATTACAAGGGCAAAATCATCCACTGAAACGGCAGAATTAGGTCTTGAGATAACATAAAGTTGTAGATCTTAGAATCATCTTTCCAACAGTACATCATTTGCATTTTTCTGAGCTCTGGATCAAAAGTTATGAATTTTCTTCTAAAACTGCTCTGGTGAAGTTCTCCTTTCAATATGATTTAACAATGCTGCATCATGGCTGAATCATTATCGCATCATAATTACTGATTGGACTTGGATTCTTTCTGAGCTCTGGATCAGAAATTACAAGGGCAAAATCATCCACCGAAACGACAGAATAGGGGCTTGAGATAACATAAAGTTGTAGATCTTAGAATCATCTTTCCAACAGTACATCATTTGCATTTTTCTGAGCTCTGGATCAAAAGTTATGAATTTTCTTCTAAAACTGCTCTGGTGAAGTTCTCCTTTCAATATGATTTAACAATGCTGCATCATGGCTGAATCATTATCGCATCATAATTACTGATTGGACTTGGATTCTTTCTGAGCTCTGGATCAGAAATTACAAGGGCAAAATCATCCACCGAAACGACAGAATTAGGGCTTGAGATAACATAAAGTTGTAGATCTTAGAATCATCTTTCCAACAGTACATCATTTGCATTTTTCTGAGCTCTGGATCAAAAGTTATGAATTTTCTTCTAAAACTGCTCTGGTGAAGTTCTCCTTTCAATATGATTTAACAATGCTGCATCATGGCTGAATCATTATCGCATCATAATTACTGATTGGACTTGGATTCTTTCTTTAGGCTTCCATATTAACGAATTGGGTCTAAGAATATTAGATTTAGACTTCAAGTCATATGGTTTGGCAATTTGTACTTCATAGATTCAAACGAGCCTAATGGGTCGAAATGAGACAAAAGCAATAGTTTCTCCGAAGTTATCTATTATTTGGAAAACTTTATGTTTTTCGATTGTACCATTTTTTCAAATATATTTCTAAATTGACATTATTAAAATTTATTATTTAAAAATTAATTAAAAAGTTTCAATTTACACCGAATTATAAGTTTGTAAAATTGATTTTGATTGATGAACATGCAAATTTCTACGAATAATGTGAAACTTTATGTTTTCCGATTACACCCTTTTTCCGAAATATATTTCTAAATTTCCATTATTAAAATTCAGTATAATTTTATTATTTCAAAATTAATTAAAATTTTCAATTTAGACCGAATTATAAGTTTGTCAAATTGATTTTAGCTTATGAACATGCAAATTTCCTTTTCTATTATTTTATTAATTTAATATTTTACTTTTAATTTCAATTTTTAAATGTCAATAAAAAGATTAAACTAACATTAACACGTATACTATTGTTAGTGAAGCTCCATCTCTTCGTTATATAATGTTTTGTCGCATTCACTTTGTTCAATTGGAAATTGTTGAGTTAGAAGAGTAGGTGATATTATGATTTTGATTTTCTTGTCTTTATGTGGTTATCAAATTTCATAAGATGGTTATTATAATTTCATGGGTTACTAGAATTTCATAATGTGGTTGCCAAAATTTCATAGAATCAAAATCTCTTAGGTTGGTTATTGAAATTTTATAGGATGGTTCATTATCACAATTTTATAGAAAGGTTATCAAAGAGATTATCAAAATGTCATAGTGTGGTTAACAAAATTTCATTAGGAGGTTACTAATATTTCATGGGGAGGTTATCAAAATTTTATAGTGTGGTTATCAAAATTTCATATGAAGGTAAAAGTCTGAATTTCATAAGAAATACCAAAATTTGATAGAAGGTTATCAAATCTCATAGAGTGATTATCTAAATTTCATAGAGATCAGATTATCAAAATTTATAGAAAGATTATCAAAATTTCAAGGCGAGGTTATCAAAATTACATAATGTGATTATTAGAATTTCATAGAGGGGTCAACAAAATTTTATAAAGAGGTTATCAAAATTTCATAAAGAGGTTATCAAATTTTTAAAATGTGATTACAAAAATTTCATAGTAGTACTTATGGGGAGTTTATCAAAATTTCATAGTATGGTTACCAAATTAGGAAGGTTATTAAACTTTTATTATAGAGGATATCAAAATTTCAGGGAGGATACCAAAATTTCATATGAAAGTTATCAAAATTTCATAGTTTAGTTTTCAAAATTTCATAAGAGGGTTATCAAAATTTCATAGTACGTAGATCAAAATATCATAGGGAGATTAAGAAAATTTCATAATGAGGTTATCAAAATTTCATAGTGGTATTTATGGGGAGGTTATCAAAATTTCATAGTATGGTTACCAAATTAGGAAGGTTATTAAACTTTTATTATGGAGTAATCAAAATTTCAGGGAGGATATCAAAATTCAGGGAGGATATCAAAATTCGGGGAGGATATCAAAATTTCATAAGAGGGTTATCAAAATTTCGTAGTATGTAGATCAAATATCATAGGGAGATTAACAAAATTTCATAATGAGATTATCAAAAAATCATAAGGAGGTTATCAAAATTTGTAATTATCAAGATTTCATGAGAAAGTTATCAAAATTTTATAGGGAGGTTTATCAAAATTTTATAGGAAGATTTATCAAAATTTCATAGCGAGGTTATCACAATTTCATAGTGTGATTATCAAAATTTCAGAGTGTGATTACTAACAATTCATATAGAGGTTTTTAAATTTTCATAGCGTGGTTATCAATATATCATATGGAGGTTATCAACATCTCATAGTGTTGGTTATCAAAATTTCATTGGGAAGTTATCAAAATTTCATATTGTGGTCTTCAAAATTCCTTAGGGAGATTAACAAAATTTCATAAGAATGTTAAAAAAAATTTATAAAAAGGTTCTCGAAATTCTATAGTATCTTTATTAAAATTTCATAGGAAGGTTATCAATATTTCATAATGAGATCATAAAAAATGGTGTAATTATCATAATTTAATAGAGAGATTATCATAGTTTGATATGAATATTTTATTTAAACACGTTGCGTCACGTGCAATGCACGTGAAAAGTAAAACTAGTCTGTATCTAGTCTGTTCTATAAATAAAAACAAGCGTACACCGAAAAAAGCCCAGGACCAAAACTGGGGTCGAGTGATTGTGGGGAGGGAGTATTTAAAGAAAATGAGAGACGCCTAAATGAAGAAATAGAGATTGTGTCACATTACTTGGATACCAAAAAGTGAAGTCAAAATTAACAAGTAATGTTACACCTCCAAACAAATAAATTTATATGTTTAAGAAAGATTCATCGGAAGAAATCTATAAACCAGCAAAAATTTATGACAAATTTGTGATGGATGTAATAATCTCTTAAACATATTTATGACATTATCTATCTGTTTTCACTTCTCTGCACTTGGCATGGCAGAATGTGATGCCAAGTGCATCAAATACAAGACTCAAAATCAGAAAGCTAGAGGATAGGAAAAAAGAGTGAAAGGGCATATTAAGCGGACACTTTTGCAAACATCATATCCGAAGAACAACATGAAACCAACAGTGTCTGATATCACAAGCTTGCTAGAAAAATGGAACTAGACAATATCCCGATTAATGGCATTAACATTGTGGAGCTTGGTATGATTCTTCCATATGGATTCCGCTGCTCTTGAGTTGCAGCAAAGAGATTGCTCGAAGAGGGTTCCTCAATGATCTTTGACAGGCAAGAAACTCTTGGGATACATATTTCATTGTTGGCCTCAATTTTGGATCAGCATTTAGGCATGCTAATGCCATTGTAGCTAGAAGAACTATGTTCTGCGCAACCATCTGGCTTGTTGGAGGTGAGAGTCGTGGATCTAATACATCAATTAGCATTATATTCTGCAAAGAAGATGGTGCCCGCAACAACGATAAAAGTTCCCCAGGATGCTTTCCCGTTAATATTTCCAATGCCAAAACTCCAAAACTATAAACATCGCATTTATCGGTTACAACCATCGTATAGGCAAGTTCTGCATCAACAAACAGTTGCACATTTAAAAAAGATTATGTTAATTAAAGATCCTTTTGCTTATTCTTCCCCAAATCATGACCCTTACAGAAGTAATAAATGAACTTCTTTTGGCTAATTTTTTACCCCTGATTTCAAAGAATATGGGAATGTGCAACAACTAGAATATCAAACAATCATAATGAGTCAGATGACACAAAAGTTGAACAATAGATATCATTAATAACAGAAAGTAAAACAAGTAAAGTAGATGTAAGAAAATTAGAGAGTGGAGCATTAATTACCTGGAGCTACATAGCCATAAGTACCAACAAGCCATGTTTGATTTGAAGAATCAGGATCAAGGAATCGAGCAGTCCCAAAGTCAGAGACAAAAGCCTCCAAGTTTGAGTTCAACAGAATGTTGTTACTCGATATGTCTCGGTGAACTATTATCGGTGTGCATTCATTGTGCAAGTAAGACAAAGCATGAGCTACGCTCTTGATCGCGTTTATTCTTTTCATCCAATCCAATTCCACAGCTTCAATATCGTCACTCAGAACCCACAACAAGCACCCTCTTTCCATGTATTCGTAAATCAAAAACATGCATCGATTGTGCAGACAGTATCCATGTAGCTTCACAATGTTTCGATGTCGGATCTCTGTTAGAAACTTTATTTCATTTCTAAAGCTTCTATCAAAAACAGGATCCTCTGCTTCAAGACGATGGAGCTTCTTCAATGCAACTACTTTGCCACTTGGTAACTCTGCTCGGTACACACTTCCGTAGCGACCAGTTCCAATGCAGAATCGAATGTCAAAGTCATTCGTTGCTGCTATGATGTCTTCATATGCTATTTTTCCATCAAAGTTCCATACTGAGAACAGATCCCCATTCTTGGTGGTTTGCAGGACATTAGTTGGATTGACCATTCTCCTCCACAATAAAAGTGAACATCCTAGAACAAAAAAGGCAACCGCTATGGCCCAGGGCAGGAAAAGTTTGAGATGGTTAATGATTCTATCTTTCCTATTACTAGAGGAACAAGTATTGGGTGACAACTTCTTGTTGCCAACTAATGCCTTGGAAGAGACTTTATAACAATTGTGGCCTATGGATCTCTTGAAAATGCCAGGAAATGAAGTAATTGAAATGGGAGTAACGCCGGAGAGTTTATTGTAGCTAAGATCCCAGTCAACCAAAAGTGACAAATTTCCTAAAGAGGAAGGTATCCCTCCACTGATAAAATTTTGACTAAGATTAAAATAGCTTAGCCTTACAAGATAGTAGCCAATTTCAGGGGGAATATGCCCTCGTAACTTGTTGCTGCCAAGTAAGAACTTTTGTAAACGTCTGCAATCACCAATTTCAGGAGGGATTGATCCACCCAATTTGTTTTGAGAGAGGTCCAAGTTAATCAGTGCGTTCAAATTCCCCATTTCTTGAGGTATGTGACCTTCTAAAAGGTTTGAATGAAGGTCCAAAGTAATCAAATTCACCATATTTCCGATTTCCAAAGGGATGGATCCATCGATTCTATTGGAAGAAAGGAACATTTCTTCTAAACCCAAAAGTGTAAAAGATTTTGGGATTGGACCATCAAGCATATTATTTGATAAATCTAGATATATCAAAGAATCTAATGAGCCAATGAAGGAGATAGAACCAATGAGCATGTTGGTGGACAATCTCAAAGTTTCTAAAGTGGTTAATTTACTCAAAGTAGAAGGGATTGAGTCAACAAGCATGTTGTTGGATAGATCAAGAGAAGTCAAGTTATTCAACTGACCCAAAGTGGAAGGAATAGGACCAACTAGCTTATTGTTAGACAGATCCAGAGATTTCAAGTTCTTCAATTCCCCTATTTCTAGAGGGATGTAATTGTTAAACTGATTATATCCCAAGTCTAGATGAGTAAGGTTGGACAAAAGACCGATGGAAGGTGGAATAAATCCAGTAAGGTTATTCCAACTCAATCTTAAATGAACAAGATTCTTTAAATTTCCAATTTCCAAGGGAACAAAAGTACCACTAATTTCATTATGGGAAAAATCAAGCTCTTCTAAAAGGGTCAAGTTCCCAAGTGGAGGTAACTCACCTGTTAGATAATTCCAGGAGAGATACAAGTAATTGAGCTTTGTTAGAGCACCAATTTCAGGCGGGATGCTTCCATTGAGACCATGATCATTAAGGTTAAGATGAACAAGGTTTGGAAAATAAGACAAGTTCATTTTTCCAAGCTTATCACCAACCTTAATGATATTAGGCGGTGGATAAATGTGGGAGATGCTTCCATCTATGTTGCATGAAATACCAGGCCATTGGCAGCGCTGGGAAATATTATTGTTTCTGTAGTTACTCCACCAACCACTATGGAGCAATGCCTCTGCTTCTAATCCCAGTGATGATTCAGCTGTTGTTGTTGTTGTTGATGCAATTGAAGCAAATGAAAAAATGGCGGTCATCCAAATTCCCATACCTATCAAAGTTAGCAAGAAAATTGAGGCCATGTTAAGAAAATTTAGCTTTAAGTTTAGATAATTTTATGAATTATACAAGGTTCAGTTTATGATCTAACTTCTAAGTCGAGGGTCTTAAAGTACCAAAGAGTTTGTGATGACTTGAGGTTTTCTTTTTTTTTTGGTAACTTGAGGAGTCAACACTCGACTTTTTCTAACATAGAATTTAAGAGGAAACTGCATGCAGCAGCTGGTCCTATACCGTCCTACAATGTGAAGAATTCTTTTTTCGTGCGGTCAATTTCATCAATATCTTCCTAGTATTTTCCAATCCTTTTACTAATGCAAGACAAGTTTGCCTTCTCTTTGTTTGTCTAAAAGAGAGGGATTATTTATTTATTTGATGTATTTACAAGTCAAAAACTTATTCGGTCATGAATAAGAACGAAAAACAAGTGAATTACAAGCAAAGGATCATTTCTAACATTCTAAAATCCAAAGTATTAAACGACCCAGATCAAGCTACAATATTATTTTAAACAAGAATAAATCATTATAAAAAAGCTACAATATTATTAGCTAAAAACAAGAATAAAAGTATTAAATCAATGAATAGTATAATACAAATACCCATTTCTCTGAACCCGAACAAAAATTAAAAAATGGAAACCCAAAAATGAGAAAACAACAACTTTCACAGTACAAACAAACTTTGTGTTGAAGCTAGATTCATATTAAAAGAAAACAAGAGCATACAATGAGAAATGAAATAAAAAAGCCGAACTAGGAACTACATATATTATTATAATAATAATTGATTAATTTTACATGCTTTTGATATGTACCATGAACAGCGACCGATCCAAGCATTGAAGCCTTGACCCTTTAAGTGCATTTGAAACACATGTTTGGGACTAGGAAAACAGACAAGAAAAACTATACAGAGAAGGAGGGGTGATGATAAAATAGGAATCAGGATCCAGGATTGTTGCAGTCCCAAAATGAGAGACAAAAGCCTTCAAGTCAGAGTTGAGTAAAAAGTTGGTGCTTGAAATGTCTCGATGGATTATTGGCGGTGTACAATCATGATGCAAGTAACACAGAGCTTGTGCACAGCAGGGTTCTCGGCTTCTACGTTCTACCCTGTGAAGTTTCTTCAATGCAACTACTCTGCCACTGGGTAGCTGTGCTCTATAAACGCTGCCATAACCACCAGTTCCAATGCAATAGCGGATGTCAAAATCCTCTGTTGCTTCGACAATATCTTCATATGCAATCCTTTCATCAATATAGTTCCATACTGAAAATATGTCCCATCCCACCATTCTTTTGTATGCCAGCTTGCTTTCTCTTTTGCTTAACCGGCGAATAAAGCAAACATCCCAGAATGGAAATAATAAAGATCGAGACTATGGCAATAGGGAGGAGGATTATTAAGGTATAGATCAAAGGAATTGTATAGTTGTTGTGGTTGTGGGTTTCGTTGGTTATGGAAGGGCAGAGGTAGGGTGATAAATCTTTGTTGCCTTCAAAAGGGTCAGGATAAATCATCAAACAACCATGTTTTGGGGCATCAACGATTCTGAGTTTAGTGGCGGAGAAGCTGGCAGGGACATTGCCTGAGGTTGAAGCTGAGTTTGATAACTTCGAGCTTATAAAGCCTCCCGATATGATTGGGGATGGATCCACTCAATCTCCAACCGAGTTAATGCTTCTAAATTGCAAACTTCTTCCGGAATAGGGCCTTCTAATAGATTTGAATCAAGCCCCATACAAGAAGGGATTGAACCACTAAGGTGATTGTGGGCAAGCCAAATATTTTGCAAGTTTGTCAAATGGCTTTGCAGTGATGGGTGTCGTTTACCACCAAAAATAAATTACAAAATCTTCTAGGTCGATCCTCAGGGAGTTGTTCACTAACTACTTTCTAAACTGGAAAATAAATCGGGGGTTTTGATTAATTAAAAATAAAATATGAACTAAAATTGAAATAATTAAACTAAATTGCAAGTAATTAAAATAGAAGAAAGATAATTATGAGAAAACTTCCAATCCCAAGCTTGACTAATTAGGTTGACCTGATCATTGAAACAAAGGAAGTTAACATATTCATCAAAATAGAAGGCGTAGATTGACAACAAACGCTAATCAATCCCATGAATTCACCACAATACTAATTAAAGCGAACGCTATTAACTAGCCTAATTGAGGTCCTAACCCTATGGCAAACGCACAAAGAATTCAAGGTTTAACACCATTAAGTTTAGTGAATTTAGCCTTCACAAATAACACTCCCCAAACGGGAAAATATTCAATTTGCATCCATAATTCCCTAGTGATTCCCAGTTACCCTTCAATAACTCCTAATCAACTAGTTACTACCTTGTGAAACCTAACCAAACGGTATAGAATTCAAACTAGCTATAGATTTATAACCCTAATTAATAAGTTGGCCACCCAAATTAACAAGAATTATAAAAGCATAAAAATAAATCCGGAATTATAGAATACTAAGATGAATATTCAATTTAAGAACAATTCTCACAAATCAACCCATTAGTTTAAGCAAGGAATTGGAAATAAGAAAATTAGCTACTCATGTTATTGGGAATAAAAACACAAGTATTAATAAAACCCAAACACATGAGAGAAAGAGATAAAACCAATTTTTGGTCGTCGCCCAAGAAGGAGAGAATAATGCCTCCACCAATATACTAAAAAGGAAGATAAAAAGAGATTGATCTGATTTCTATCTATAGTGCCCTTATATAGGGTTTGCCTAAATCCTATTTATTTTAGGAAAAGTTAAAGACTTTTACAAAATAATCCAAATACTAAAAGGTCTAGGACTAGCTTGGACCCATTAAGCCCAATAAAATTAGGAAATAATTTAAGGAAGAATATGGAGTAAAGTCCACTGCAAATAGGATTTTTCTGCTAAAATTCGCAATTTGTCCAGGAGCCTCCCCGTGCGCGGCAGGGGTACCTCCCCACTCTCGGGGAGCCTCAGAAAGTTATTTGCTTCCAGGAGCTTGATAAGTTCGGCATGGGTGCCTCTCCATTCACGGGGAGCAACAGGAACTTCATCTTTTTCCTCTTTGCTTGAATCGTGATTCCATTGCTTCTAAGATGTTATCCACTCCATAGTCAAGTCCAGAGATTCGAATAGCTTCTCCAAATACTTCACGAAATCACATTGAATTGTCCTATTTCAACATTAGCATCTTCAAAAGTACCTATAAGACAAAAACAAAGCAACTAGGTTGAAATAAAACAAGATAGGCATTAAAAATGTACAAATTAAGCATGAGAAACTAAGTAAAATATATGCCTATCACTTTGGCGAGAAAGCTCACTGGAAACTTGCTCCATTGAAACTCCAAACTTTGGTTTCTGATTTGGAAGATAAAGTAAAATTTGGGGCATTGATGAAAATGCCATGTTGTTTGAGAGCATATAATAATCTCTCATGATCATCATCAGGGTTATGGGGACCGCTACCGCAATAGCGGAAAAAACGGGCGCTATCTCCCTTATATACAGTTATCCGGAAAAAAAAATAAATAAAAAAAATCAGAAAGATGGAATCGATTTTGAAAAGATTCGGTAGATAAAAAAACTCAAAGAGGTTGCTTCAATCAAATTGAATCAAAGAGAGAAGGGATGTATATATGGAAGAGTGCGGGCTTGCTTGAGATTTAAGAGAAAGATTAAAGAAGAGTCTGTCGTCTTGTTTGAGAGGAAGAGTCTCGAGTCGACAGAGTAAGAAGATAAAGAAAACAGGGAAAAGGGGAAGTAGAAAAACAAACAGAGAGAAGGGAGAGCAGGGGAAATAGTGGGTTTGGTTTGGGGTTGGGGGTGAGTTTTGCAATTTAATTTTTTAGGCTAGATTTTAGGATATATATAGGTGGAAGTAGTGGGTTTGGGTTAGAGGCTGAGCTTTCCCGCGCCTCTGAATTAAATGTAAAGAAACCATCATTCAAATTGCTGTCATTTTCCATGCAATTAAGTTCGTTACCTCTCACTTGTCTCACATTATTGCCTTTGGCCTTTTACAGTATTCTTGTTTTCACTTTCACTTTGTAGAAACTATTATTTTCCAACCACTAACCCATTTCCTTCTGCAAAGCCAAATGCATGCTTTGAAAAAGTTTGGTGAGATGACATTTCAATCCCTTTTATACATACAAGGCCAAAATTGTGAATAGTTATTCTTTTGTTTTTTTTTTCAAAGGTAAAATTATAAACATATGACTTTACATGCCGAAATATAAAATAAATAAAAATGCCCAATTTAAGAAAAATGAATAAAGCTAGCAACAATCTGCTTTCCCCTCCTCCATACTTGCCTTTTGAAAGGCAAAGTTAAGGTGATTTTATTAAAAAAAAAAGAAAAGTCTCAAACAAACTAAGTTTAATTAAAAGACTCTTAATTAAATATATTTTGTTATAATGAGTCTTATGAAAGATAAATATTTGCGTTTAAGAAGTGTCATGGGTGTGTCGCTGTCTCACGGGCGTCGCGGGCCGTTACACCGTTTTTTGACCTCTGTCGCAACTGTTACGTAACGGTCGCAGCCACGACACCTGTAATTGGTATACCGGTATAATGTTGTGGGAAATATCGTCACATTGCCTTTCATTTCCGTTACATAATGTCCGTTACGTCGCGTAACGGCCGATTTTTTATACTATGATTGTGCTTCATTTCAAATCAAACTTCATTTTCAACCAAATATTTTACACTTAAATTATTGTACACTAGATAAATGACTCGCGCACTTCGCTGCGCGGATCCAGATTTTCAGGTATTTTTTTTGTTTGTTTTTTTCGTTTGTTTTCTTTTAATTTTATTTTCCTTAATAACATATTATGCATCTAGGATTACATAGTAATAAGTACACACCATGACGTAGAAGGTGATAGCATTCTTCTTAACGAACGGAAAATCTTAATAGTAAATGATGATTTCATTTTTTCATTAATCACATCGATTGTTTCACCGTCTAATTCTACATTAGTTGACATTTTAGCCAACTCAATTAAGCCATTTTTGACATATGTTTGAAAGTGCATGTTGAACCTGTCTTTTTACTACTTACCGGCCCTTAGGAATTTTAAACTTAAGGTGAGATTCCATTTCCCTTAGCCCCACAACTCCTTCCAATTAACCCATGCTATGAGAGGTCATCGTTGTATCGTTAACGACGACATCGAACTGAGAACGACTATTATATACGATTTTATAACCTGAGATATTGTAGCTTAAGTAAGATATGTTTTGTTAATGAGCGGTATTAGAGGGATTTCAACTCAACAAATAAGTATATGATGATATAAATATTTAGAGAAGAATTATCTACAACAAACAAAAATCATGTGTATCAAGTTCATAGGTCTATTCAGATGCCTTTAACATCCTTTCCAAGAGCTCCATAACAATTGACTTGATTAAAATACAATAAGGACGGGAAAAGGCAATAGTAATTGAACAGATTTCAGTTAGTTTCATAATCAATGACTTGATCATGTGACATGCCTTTTCAAGGAACTTCTCCTGATTCATAGAGTCTTCAAATGTGCAAGATCTTTCCACTGCAAAATAAGGCCACGACCATGAAATATTTAAGATCTTTACACACTTGGTTCCTGTAACTTAAATATCCATAACTTTGCAGCATGAGATTTTTTGGCTGACAATCACCTAAGCCAAGGAGGTGACCAAGTGAAATGGAAGACATTCATCAACTCATGTCAGATCTTTAATTTCGATAAATTTGAAACAACAATCTTACAGGCTTCAACTTTTTTGTTTTTTTTCATTTTAAACAGGATTTGTCAATACAATAAACATTTGTTGCACTAAATTTGAAATCACCAATTTAACCTCAACTAATTAACAGTCAATGCTTACCCAAGCTTGCTGTCACAAAGCACCCAATCCAAAATCTGAAATTTTAAGAACACCATAGCAATGCATAGCAACCCAACCCTTAACTCGGGCTAAATATAAATTTTTGTTTTGCTTGCCATAAGAAATTTAGTAAAATAAAGAATGACTATCATGCATGTATAACCCATACATGATCGTGTCGTCAATGACCATAAAATAAATATCCCAACAATTACTAACTAAGAATAGCTAGGGCAAGTAGGGGTCGAACCCACTGAGAAATTGGTTATTATTCTTTTTCTTAAAACAAAATAAAATAGAGAGAATTTTGGAAAAGAGTTTAAAATTAAATCTAACAAACTACAAAATTAACTAAGAAAGCAATCAAGAAAATTAAAGAAAACAATTAATTAAAAAGCAGAGAATAAATTGAGAAAAACAATTAAAGAAAACCCTCCAACATAGAATTAATCTCCCTCTTGACATAAATAACATGGATCATTGATATCTAAAGATTATGAAAACCTTGGATAGCTTGGTGATTTAAATCTTAAATTACCTCAATTAGATAAATTTACCGTTCTAGGGCTTAATCTACCACTTTTACTCTTTCAACAATCAATTACCGTTCTAGGGCTTAAGGATTGTCTAGGAATAAAGCATTAAGTACAAGTAATTAATAAACAAGCACAACAAGCAATTTCTCGGTCATTGATTTTTATCTCTCTTGGAAGGAGGTCTAACTCTCATCCAATTGCTACATATAATTAAATCTGAGGTTCTAATTCTAGATCTAATCTAGCTAATGTTAACCTAATTTATCAAGGCAGTGTCGACTCCAACCCATCAAAACAAGCAACATAGGATTAAAACAGAGATCTAAGAAATACCCAAAACAATTCTCATATATAAGCACAAAATCTCACAATGATAATAGTCAAGAGATCAATTAAATTCTACATTGGAGAAAAGAAAAGGATTACTCACTCATGAATTGAGTGAGCATCCACAAATAAGAAGAAGAGAACTTATCTATGGATGAGGAAGAGAGGAGGGCGGCGGCTCCTAGGGTTTTTCTCCTCCAAATCTTCAACTAAACAATATATCTTATGAGAATAAAAATTACATACAAAATCTGGTCCTAAGGTGGCTATTTATAGAGGAGAAACAAAGGTAGGGCGGTTTAGGGCTGACTTAGACTCCAAGTTGGATTAGATGTCATCCTAGAGTAGAATCCAAGTCAAAAGAGGATTCTGAAATTTTTTGGAATCTGGCAGGAACTTCGACTTGAAATTCGGACTTGAAGATGGCAGATTTGGGCTTTTCACTTCAAAAGAAAGTTGTAGAGCTCAGAGTTAGCTTTCCAACGGCTACTCACGGACTTAAAACGGACATCTGAGCAGAAAGTTATGGCCTTTCTACGAAGACTGAGCTGAAACCGGGCTTATATCGCAAATCTGCGGGATTATTGTGGGATTTGGATATTCTTTTGGATATTAGGCCTACAAATTGGGATTTTAACTCCAATTATAGGTTTATATGGGCTGAGTATATTCCCATATAAATAATCCAAAAATCCTCAACTTCAGGGCTTCTTCTGGACTTGGCTTCAATTCTTTGCAAATAAGCTCCAATCTTCAACTCTTGCTTCTTGAAATAATTCTTCAATAGTCTTCAAGTCTTCAAATTATGTTCAAGAAATCTTCAAATCACGAACTTCGAATCTTCAAATCTATACTCAAAATCACTTTGCTCATATTTGTGTAAAAAGTCATCAAAATAGCTCCAAAAGTAGTGAAAATTAACAATTTCCAATTTCACATATCATAAAGACTAAAAACACAAATATTATCAAAATAAGCTAAATTAGAGCATAATAGACCCAAAAACATAGGAAAATAGCCATAAAAATAGGGTTATTTTTGGCTCGATCAATACACCATTATTATAATCCAAGGATAGTTGAAAGAGACATATGAGCTAACAAATATTGAGATGTTTGTAGGAACATGATAAATGATGGAGGAATCTTGTAATTCTACAATCATGATAATTGAAGCATATTGGAACTTTGAACATATTTCGTTACTTCTCTTCCTACTCATACAGTTTAGATAAAAGATCAAAATGCTGGAAGCTTGCACACGCAGGCAAAATTATATGCATTTAATATGAAAGTTTGGTCTCACATGGTGCTTTACAGCCATTTGTTGGTTATTAGAACCATTTCTCTATAAATTAATCAATAAAACAAAAACTATAGATTAATCAATAAAACAAAAAAAATTTATAACCAATGCCTCTTGCTACAATTACACTGCAAATAAGTAATCCTACCAAACGAACAGATATCCTTTAGCCATCCATGAGTAATGGAATTATCCAAAGGCACAAGATCAACAACATCAACCAAGCCACACTTGCAGAATAACTTGAATATGAAAGTATCAATATTCATATACCGGTTTGGAGATGTTGCCGGGCCTGGGAAAGACTCCCCATGTTGAGACTTTGGGATTGTAAAAATCTGAATCTTTTTCTTCACTTTGCTTTGGCTCCAAATTTAATGTTGTTGCCTCCCCAAACTTGGTGGTCTCCCCAACAATAATCTCCACGTTAGGCAAGCCCCCTTCTGGTAAAGGGTCTGAAACTGGAATGAGTCCAGGTGGTAGTCCTCTTCTTGTTTTCTTATCAGCAAAACCAAGGCCCATGAAGTTGATGCTTGAAATTGTCAATTTTTCCTTCTTCTCCATTGATTTGCTTTGTTGAGAGGTGATTCCACTCTCAGTCTTACCTGAAACGCAATTTCTACCAATTATCAGCAAAACAACAACAATATACTCAAAATTTTGACATATTTCCACCTTCTAAACCTTTCTTATTAGACTTTAACATGGTCCAAAATTTCTGGATTTCACCCATCAGTTAATAAAGGCTCAGAAACACAATCTGAAAATAAAAACTTTTTCTTCTCAGCTTAGGATGCTATTGCGATTATATAGATAATATACATAATAATAAATCCTTACTTTTTCTTGAAAAGCACAGAACAACTCATATTTAAATCAAGGAAAATAATCATATTCTTGTGTAGTATTTGATCAAAAAACAAAAGGATTCCAATCCAAGACATTACCTTAAGCAATTTCATCTGTGCTAGGGACAATCTCAGAATCTGGATTTACTTGGGTGTTTTTATAGGCTTTAGCCTTCTGGAAACCAAGCTTCACAGGGTCTACTACATGAGCAGTTTCCTGAGAGATGTGATGTGCCTATGATGTTTCAATTTCATCGTTGGATTGGATTTGAGAAAAGCAAAGTTTGAAAGGAGAGTTGTTAATGTTATGATGGGTGGAGGTGGAGGAGAAGAGAGAGTGGTTCTGACTTTGAGAGAAGAACCCCATGAATGCTGTAGAGCCGCCGCCATGGTTAGTTTTGTTTCATGCCTGTGAGTCCTGCATCAGTGGCATCCAGAGGGAATCTTCCCTTCCAAAACATACCATTCCAATCAGGTTTTCAAGATATTTGACTCTTAAGAAAAAAAAAATCAAAGGAACAAAACATTAACAACAGAAAGGAAGCAAAGAATCATTATTCAAAATTAAGCACAAAACAAACACAAACCTGAAAATTCTTTCACAATACAGCCAGCAAAAACAACAACCGGTTTCCTGTCAAGGCTCCTAATATATTCCACAGACAGAAGATCAAATTGCCCTCGCCAAAATCAAACCCTCATAATCTAACCACTTCAAGGAGGGAAATAAAATCATCACCAAACATGTCCAATACACTTGAAACTATAAATCACAGAGAACAAAAAAAAAAAAACAGACCCCTTTGACCAATGAAGAACTCATTGCAACAACCTAACAAACAAACTAAAAGAAATATGAGTCATGAAACACAACACAATAACAGCCAAAATCACCACCAAAAGAGCATCCAAAACAGCCAGAAGGAATCAACATGAAAAACAGAGGAAACGAAACAAAGCAGGAGATTTACCAAACACAGCAACAACAGGAACAAAGCAAACAAAAAAAGCTGGGAAATTACAGCAGAAACAATCCTATCAAACCGAACTAAAAATACAGTAAGAGATTAAGCAAAACACAACATATTTATACAAAGCAAAAAGATGCATACACTCGCCACCTAACCAACACGTATCCCATGCAACTAACACGTATAAACCCACATGTAATCAACACATATTAGCAGCTGTAATCAGGCCCCAACAAACTCAAATCCAAAACGGAAATCCACACAAAAATTAACCGATCAAATAACAATATTAACCTCAACAATCACTATTCACAAACCTAAATGGATCAGTTAATGTTGGATAAAAGGGTCATCTCATGTTCTTCCTTTAAGCATTTTATAGATATATGTTTCCCATTTTCTATTATTTTACCCTTATTTGGTTTGCTAGCTAGTGACTCTAAGTAGTTCTTCTTGCAGATAATATATGAACTTTATGCTTATTATGCACATTTTATGAATTGAGATAACATTGATAGTAGTTGTGCAGGATTGGGTGACAATTTCTTATTGCCAACTATAATGCCTTGGAAGAGACTTAATTTAGAACAAATGAACAATTGTGGCCTATGTCACTCTTGAGAATGCCAGGAAATGAAGTAATTGAAATGGGAGTAACGCGGGAGAGTTTGTTGTAGGCTTGTAGCTAAGATCCCACTCAACCAGTCCAAAAGTGACAAATTTCCTAAAGAGGAAGGTATCCCTCCACTGATTTTTTTCCCCTTTTGGTGCCGCTCCACTGATAACGTTATCATGACTAAGATTAAAATAGCTTAGCCTTACAAGGTAATCCGTGCTTTTAAATTCCCCACTTTGACATTCCAAAAAATATTCAACCCCAACACCCCACTTTCTGTGTGAAATTTGAACATACATTTTCAAAGTAAACATGGAGTTATATTATTGTATGCAAAGACTAACACCATTAGAGAATGATCTCTCCATGATCCTATAGCAACAAATTTTTCCTTTTTTGTTTAAATTAATGGGATTTTTAAAAGTAATTTTTTAAGTAAAGAGAAGGCAAAAGCCATGAAAATTCATACACAACATTATTAATAGCAAGAGAATTAATGTCTTGAATTTATGTAAGAATTCCAAGCTTATAGGAAATTATCTTAAGTTTCATAAGGATGATTTTTAAAGAGAGGGGATATATATGAACTAAAATCATTACAAAAATCATCAAAATCAAGTTTCTAATCATGTGGAGATCAAAACTTGTAGTGGTTTACATTAAATTATATTTGGTGGGTGGTGGGAACTAAAAGCACCAACGACTTTTGAAGGAAGTAGGTCATGAAAATTGAAATGAATTGAAATCCACCTTATCCAAATAAGTACATATATCAAATCAAATCTAATTAGAAAGTCAGAGCACCAAATATGGGAGCCGCAGCCACGGGCGTGACATTTACTAGCATGCCACAAAAGTGAAAGCTTTATACCATACACATTAATCTCTATATATCTTTATCTAATTATAGTAATTATTAGTAGTAAAGATATCACCTATCTTGGTTAAAGTTGAATGACAGAGACTTGGTTATAATAAATTATGTCGAAAAGAAAAAAAGGTTAAAAGTAAAGGTATAAGAGAACAGAAGTAATTTGGATAAAAAGTATTCTATATTCTTTGTATTGAATTGTAGTATTTATAGTACAAGGTTTTCCTTAAAGATAAGGATCAGTTACATTTGAAAATATACAGCTAAGTATAAGGGAAAATATTCAAAGTAGAGATTTATCCTATCTATCTGTTGAATTTGAATCTTCTGTTGGATTTGAAATCCTATTTCCTCCATTACTCCCCCGCAAGATGGTGGAGCCATTAGTGACACTAATCTTGGACATTAGTGTGAGGAATCTATCTTTGGACAACGCCTTAGTGAGAACATCTGCAAGCTGGTCGACTGTGGAGATGTGTTGCACTCGAAGTTGACCTTCCTTCACTTTTTCTCGAACAAAAAAATAGTCTAGTGCCAAGTGCTTCATTATGGTGTGAAAAACAGGATTAGCACAGGTATAACTGGCACTTAGATTATCACAAAGAACAAGTGGAGCTTCAGGTAAAGTGACATGTAGTTCATGAAGAAGTGATTCAATCCAAGTAAGCTCAGAGACACTAGAGGCAATGGCTCTATACTCAGCCTCAGTAGAAGACCTTGCCACTATTTTCTGCTTTTTGGAACACCATGAAATTGGACTATTGCCAAGATAAAGAATGTATGCAGATGTTGATTTCCTGTCATCCGGATTTCTTGCCCAATCTGAGTCAGTGTAGGCAGTAAGTGTAGGCTTGGTGGCTCTTCTGATGTGAAAACCATGTAACATAGTTCCTTTAAGATAGCTCAGGACACGTTTGAGAGCTTGAAGATGTAGTGTTATGGGCTTATGCATGCACTGTGAGAGCTTGTTCACTGCATAGCAAATGTCTGGCCTAGTAAGTGTCAGATACTGAAGAGAACCAATGATCTTTCGGAATTCAGTTCATCAACACTTGCAGTGCCATCATTAAGTGTTAATACATTCGAAGTTGACAGCGGAGTGCTACATTCCTTTGCTCCAGTCATGTTTGCCTTTTCCAACAAATCAACAATATATTTTGATTGAGAAAGGAAAAGACCTGAGGCAGTATTGGTTACCTCTATTTCCAGAAAGTAATGCAGGCTGCCAAGATCTTTGATGGAAAACTTTGAAGCCAGAGCCTAAGTAAATGTTCCAAGAAATTCTTTGTTGTTTCCTGTCAAGATCAGATCATCAACATATACAAGCATATATGCAAGTATATCACCAGACTTATATATGAAGAGTGATGTATCTGCAACAGAATTCTTGAAGCCAGAAGAGATTAGAAAATTGCTCAGAGCACAATACCAGGCACGTGGTGCCTGTTTCAGGCCATAGATTGCCTTCTTCAACTTGCAAACCAAGGTTGGATGTTGCTTGTCATATAGAACAGGAGGTTGTTTCATGTAAATCTCATCTTGAAGATCACCTTGCAAGAAGGCATTATTCGCATCAAGTTGCTGCAGAGGCCAACCATTAGTGACAGCAAGGCAGAGCACCAATCTGATGGTAACAGGTTTTACCACAGGGCTAAATGTTTCTGTAAAATCAACCCCTGGTCGTTGTGTAAACCCTTTGGCTACAAGTCTGGCTTTGTAGCGAGCTATAGAACCATCTGCATTCCTTTTAATTCTGAAAACTCACTTGCACCTGACAATGGTGCGGTTTGTTGGAGCTGGTACTAAATCCCATGTTCCATTTCTGTTCAAGGCCTCCAATTCTTCAAGCATTGATTGCTTCCACTGGGGATCTTTAATGACAATAGTGGCACTAGTTGGCTCAACTGTTTCTGAAAGAGGATGTTTAGTGGCAGTATATAGTATTTTTGACTTGAAAATATTATTCTGAGACCTAGTTTTCATGGGATGTGTTCGGTGAGATTGATTACCTGGTTGGGGAATAGTTTCTGTTGTTGTTTGTGATGAGCCTGTACACACAAGAGCCAAGTCACCAGTGTTAGTTGCCTGAGGAGATTCTGTTTGTTGCAGAGTTTCGGCTTGAGGGGTTTGTGGTGGTTCTGCATTGATTAATGGCATCATTGCAGTGGCATTTTCAGTGGCACTAGTGGATGTAGTTTGGGAGGCTGTAGAAGAAGTATTAGTGGGACTAATAAGCATAATGTCATTGTTAAATGCAGGATTCCAGGTTTCAGTAATGGCACCAGAGGCAATGGTCTGTCTTGCAGCAAAATTCTTAAAAGGCAGTTTTGTTTCATCAAACATAACATGTCTTGACACAAAAATTTTGTTGCTTGATAAATCCAAACACAAATATGCACTTTGATTTTTGGAATAACCAATGAAAACACATGGTCTAGACTTTGCCTCCATTTTGTGTTGAGTATAAGGTTTCAACCAAGGGTAAAACAAACAACCAAACACTTTGAGTTTTTCAAAATTTGGTTCCTATTGGAAGAGCTTTTGAAAAGGACTTTGATTTTCCAAAACTTTAGTTGGCATTCTGTTTAAAAGATAAACAGCAGTAGAAAAAGCATATGGCCAGTATTTCAGAGGCATAGATGCATGATGCATGAGAGTCAAACCTTTTTCAACAATCGATCTGTGTCTTCTTTCCAC
>AWWV01010436.1:0-28979 GCA_001974805.1 Corchorus capsularis | reverse complement strand
AATTTTTCCCTCAAGGCCATCATCCTTGACCTTGACTTGTTAGCATAAAGCTTGTTTAGTTTCTCCCAAGCAGCATGAGAAGAAGTTGTTGATTCAATATGAGAGACAACAGTCTCTATTGAAGAGGCTATCATGCCATGAAGTAACAATCGATCTGTTTGAGCCAATGCTCGAAGGCTGGATTAGGAATCATCTCATCAGTGGCTCCTGTTTTCAGTATTTGCTGTGGTGGAGATGCTTTCGAGCCATCTATGTAACCAAGCAGATCAAATCCTATCAAGAGAAACTGAAATTGAGTCCTCCAAGATGGAAAATTTGTTGTTGTCAGCTTAATGGGAAGATGTGCTGCAGCGTTGATGGTAAATAGTGGTAGATTTTGGCTGGAAACAAGAGAGCCAGATGCTGATGTGACTGAATTTGCGGAAGACATAGTGAGACTAGAAGATCTGATGAGAAGAAAGAGAGAGCGGGAGGAGGGTGGGAAGAAGAAAAACCCAGGAAAAGAAAAAGAGACTCGTTAGAGTTTTTGAACTCTTGATACCATAAAGGTTTGAGAGAACAGAAGTAATTTAGGTAAAAAGTATTCTATATTCTTTGTATTGAATTGTAGTATTTATAGTACAAGGTTTTCCTTAAAGATAAGGATCAGTTACATTTGAAAATATACAGCTAAGTATAAGGGAAAATATTCAAAATAGAGATTTATCCTATCTATCTGTTGAATTTGAATCTTTTGTTGGATTTGAAATCCTATTTCCTCCATTAAAAAGTAGGCTAAAATCTCAATTAGGACCCTGAACTTTGCCAAAAGGGTCAAATAAGTGCCCAAACTATGAAAAGGTCAAATTAGTGCCTGAACTTTTCGATTTTGGTCAATTCAGTCCAAAATGTTTTGGATTATTTACATTTAACAGACTTATAATCTAACATTTTGGACTGAATTGTCCCAAATCGAAAAGTTCAGGTACTAATTTGACCTTTTCATAGTTTGGGCACTTATTTGACCCTTTTGGCAAAGTTTAGGGCCCTAATTGAGATTTTAGCCTAAAAAGTAAGTGAATGATTATGTGGAAAATTTGTTCTTAATCACAATCTACTAAGCAATGATAAAAGAAAAGGAAATCCGTGTATCTAACTACCCATTTCTTTCATATATAGGGAATCCAATAATTAAAGGCGGGCGACACAATATGAGTTAACTTTTTTCTTTACATAATACTTTGAACTGCTCAATTTCTTTTTTACAATTACATTGATCAATTCCTTGTCATAGACGTAGTTTATTCAAATGGAAAGTTTTTATATCAATGCCTAGTAAAGACATAAAGAGAACAGGGTACACCAAATTGATGAATAATTCTAATGCTTTTAGGCAAACTTGATGGCGTGGGAACCAAAGTGTGTGGACAATTAAGGTGTTATACTTGATAAAAGATGGAGAGATGGAATTAGTTTCAAATATTAATACTCTTTTAGATTCTCCAATAGATTGGATTGCACTATTTTCCTTTTTGTTATGTGTGGCTTAGGTTACATTAATTAGTACATGTTTTTTTTCTTTTGTAAAGAGGAATATATGGTTTGTTTGTGCAAGAAATTTATAAATTCACTTCACCTGGAGTGTAAACACTAAACATTGTGTGCAAAATCTGCCAATACCAAAATTATTAGACATGATATATACAATCAATTGAATTTCTAAGTCATTCATTCTTTATAGTATTCTGTTAAATTATTTTGTTTACAAAGGCAAAGCCCCTATTTATTAGGAATCAAAACTTTGAGTTTTCTTTTGACTTTCAACTTTTAAAGGTTTCAAGGGAAATGCTTAATTACCTAAATGCATAACATAATACATAAGTAAGAGAATTATTATTAGTTGCCCATGGGCATGGCCATCTGTCATTCAACAAAGAAAGAAAGATAGTTGAAAGCTTATCATTTGCTCCCAATCTTATCCCATTTCTTTACCTAGACAAGGTCGAATATAGGTAGATGCTAAGATTACGAAGTAATGCAAAAAAAAAAAAAGAAAAAAGAAAAAAGAAAGAATCAAAATTGTAGATAAGATATTGAGCCATGTGACTCATCAGACCAATCAAAGGAAACTTTGCCTTAAAACCATCAAATCCTTCTCCTCTCTCTCTTTAAATGCCATTTTTCTAAATGACTTAATCTCCCCCTTGCCAGGCCAGTTTCATCCCGGGGACAACAGTGGTGGATAACGTCATAATTGCGCAAGAAATCATTAGCTCCTTTGGAAGGAAGAAAGGTAAAACAGGGTTTATGGCCATCAAGTTAGACCTGGAAAAAGCTTTTGACATAATGGAATGGAGTTTTGTTAGGAAAGCTCTGTTGTTCTTTAACTTTCCATCTCAATGGGTTTCCTCATTTTGAGCTGTCTCTCTTCCTCTCAAATCTCCATTCTTGTAAATGGTACCCAACTTGACTTCTTTTCTCCCAGTAAAGGGATTCGACAGGGTGATCCTATTTCACCTTACATTTTTATACTATGTATGGAGTGCCTTAGTCTACAAATCTGTGAAGCTTGTGACTTGAATAGATGGCAACCTGTCAAATGCTCTCGGAACAGCCCTAGTTTTTCCCATTTAATCTTTGCTGATGATATCTTTCTTTTTGGGAAGGCTGACCTCAAAACTGCTCAAGCCATGAGGGAGATCCTCACTTCCTTTTGTGATGAATCTGGACAACGAGTTAACTTAGAGAAATCTAAAGTTTTCTTTTAGGAACGCTACCTCAAATCATAAAAATATTCTCCTTACTGCTTTGAATATTCAAGAAACTTATGATTTAGGTAAATACTTAGGTTTCCCTTTGCATACCAGTAGAATTAAAAAAGATGATTATCTTTTTATTATTGATAAGATGAGGAAAAAACTAGTAGGTTGGAAAGCAAAACTTCTATCCACATCTGGTAGAATTGTTCTTATTAAATCTATGCTTGAAACAATCCTCGCTTTCTCCATGCAGTGTCGATCTCTTCCTATATCTATCATTAATGAAATAGATAGAACTTGCAGAAACTTCTTATGGGGTGATTCTGATTCAGGGAAAAAGATCCATCTAGTCAATTGGAATGACATCACAAAGCCTAAATCTTTGGGGGGGCTTGGGATTGTTAGATGCTAGATCTCTTAATAGGGCTTTTTTAAGCAAATTAGTTTGGAACTTTAGAACAAATCCAGACTCACTTTGGGCAAAGACACTATCAGCAATTTATGACATTGACTTAGCTAGGGTTAGACCTCTTGCCTCTCCCTCTTGGAAAGCCATGATCTGGGCTAACCCCATTGTTGAAAAAGCTACTAGTAAAGTGATTGTGAATGGTCACACCACATCCTTTTGGTATGACAACTGGTCTTCCTTTGGCCCTCTTAGAAATTCCATTCATGGACCTTTTAATTTTGGCAAAGAATTTCTAACTGTCAATCAATTCTTTTTGCGCCCTGATCTTTTATCCTTTGCTTTTCCTGCAAGCTGTTTCAATGTGATCCTTGCAACTCCAATTCAGTTGTCCAGTGTTGATCAGGATTCTTTCTTCTGGAATGCTTCCAAAGATGGAAACTTCAACCTAAATTCTGCTTATTGTCTGGTCATAATTTTCAATTAGATAGAGATGATCATTCCTGGATTTGGGAATTATTCTGTCTGCCTAAACTCAATTTCTTCCTTTGGCAGTGCTATTTAGATGTTCTCCCTACTAAATCTCTCTTAAATAGACGGGGTTTTTCTGTTTCTGCTTCTTGCCCTCTTTGCAACATTGCCCTAGAATCTGTTCAACACCTTTCAAAGAGTGTTCTGTTGTGAATCAACTATGGCTGCATCTTGGTGTTTCTACCTCTGAACCCTTTTCCCTTTAGCTTAAAAGACTTGTGTCTGATAAATCACCATGTTCTCACTATATTCCTAGAGGCCTTTTCCACTTGCATATTCTTTGGGAGATTTGGCTTTGGAGAAATAGCATTGTCTTCTCCAAACCAAATCATCCTAACCTATTATCCTTTATTTCTAATCGGGCCTCTTCTAAAGCCATTGAATTCTCTATGCTGGCTCCTGTCAAAAAATTCACCCAAGATGCCTCCTTTATCCTAGTCAAATGGCAGCCCCCTGATCCTGGTTGGATGAAGCTAAACACTGATGACTCCTCTATTGGTAACCCTGGCAGGGCTGGAGCAGGCACAGTGATTAGAAATCACTTAGGAGAATGGATTGGGGGGACATCTAGACATCTTGGTGTTACCACAAATTTCATGGCTGAATGCTGGGCACTTAGGGATGGACTTAACCTCGCTCTTTCTTTTAACATCAAGAAACTCCTTATTGAACTTGATGCCTTTGCTGTAGTGGCTGCTATCTTGGCAAAAAAAATGTACTAATCTCAGATATGATCCTCTGATAAACGATTGCAGGTCATTACTCAAGATGTTTGAAGAAACAAAAATCTAACATGTTTACAGGGAATGGAATACTTGTGCTGATGCCCTTACTAGATATGGAAGCAATTTAATTTGCAATGATCTTATGGAGGCTGGTTTATCTTTTGATGCCCCTCCTTCTTTTGTACTAAATTTACTACTGCAAGATGCAGTGGGACAATTTGTATTCAGATCCAAATCTTAATTTTTAATATCTAGTTTGTTTTTCTGCTAAAAAACTTGTCATTTTTCTCACAAATATGCTAGGGGCAGGGTTGGGTATGTATGGGGTAATTGGGGGTCCCAAACTCCATAACTTATCGGCGAACTTTTCTTTTCTTTGATAAGAAATTGGGAGCCTACTAGTATAAATAAAGCATGTAATCACCACCAAAACAATGGGATTACTTGAGGAAGAGGCCATGTCTATTACTTAGCTTCTCTTTGGTGAAGGTTTAATTGATACAATCATGAATTTAAAAGAAGAAAAATAATGTTAATGATGGACTGCTATAAATGCCTGTTTCTACTTTTTGGTTGGGCTAATCGTTCTCATTATTTTTTTTTGATCAATAATAATGGTTCTCATTATTGGTACATGCACTCACTAACTCGTACAACACCATACAACTTACATCCACACTCAATTTTACAGCTCACTGACTTCATTACCTTACTCACAATTATTGCTCGACTCACTCCTTTGCACAAAGCACCTATTTAGTTATACTATTGCTATGTCGGTTTACAAATTGTCCCACCCTTGTAGTAAATATTTATATACTTACTATTACTAACTATATACTTACACATTATAGATTTTCCTGCTTTAAGGGTTTTGGACCGAGGTGTGATTTTGAGCAATAAGTGATCATATTATGAAGCTTGAAACAAAGTGAAGAATAAGAATGTAGTAGTAATGTATCAAATACTATAACACAAAAGTCAGAAAAACCTTTTCCTTGTAAGTTTGAGATACTTCCATATACATCATAATGCATCTTGATTGTGCTTCATTTCAAATCAAACTTCATTTCCAACCAAATCCATCAAGCTACAAATTGAGTGAAGAAATATATATTGTTCAATAAGAGTGGAAAAGGGTAATAAGAGAACATGAGACCCACCACATACAGGAAGAAGAATTGTTTTATAGTGAATAAGTTTTCAAACTCCAAAGCCTTGAAAAATAAAAATACCATATTAACCATTTTAGCCTAAAGAAAACAAAGTGGAGCAGTAGTCAACATTTGTAGACTATACAACATCAGTATACCTTCTTCTCAACATGCATACGAAAATGTTAGCCCTCGCAAATATCACACTGGTATTTTCATCAATTGGACAGCAATGAAATCACATTAATAAGTCGAGCATTCCTATAAATAAAATTCATTATATCTAGTCATTTTTTTTTTTTGGGCACCAAGAAAGCAAAATTCATTATATCTAGTCTAGAAACTAGAAATAAAAACAAGAGTGTAACACCGAAAGAAGGCTGAAGGCCCATGACCAAAATCTCGGGTCGGCTCTTCAATCTCCTAAAAGGTAAAAGCTAGGCCCAATAAAAAACCTGGGCTCGAGCCTTTCTTCTTCAAGCTCTAGCTTGCCCTACCTCGTCCCTGTAACAAAAAAACCTGTAAACTTGAAAGATTCCCCAAACAAGCGAAGCCGCCGCTTACGTCTCTCTGTGCCCCCAAAGAGACAGAAACCCCACAAGTAAAACCCACTCCAAACCCCCGATTCAACTCTCAAAACAGAAACATGTCTGCCAAGTGGAGAGCTATACAGCATCGCCACCGTTACACATACAGCGCCGTCGTTTTCCCGCCTTCCTTCATTGATTCCTTAAACCAGTCATCTCTCTCAGCCTCATCTCCAGCCTTCTACAATGAGCTTCAACATCTCATCTCTTTAAACTCAACTTATTCACAAGTTAACCATGTCAGAAAGGTGGCTTCTTCTTTCAATGAACTATTACTCAATGAAGGTGGGAAAAATGAGGCCTTGGTTTCAACTGCAGCAACTTTTTACTTGGAAGTTCTCTTTTTGGAAAATTCAATGCCCCTGCATAAAACCCTCTTGTCAGTTTTGGCTAAAACCAAGGATGTTTTTCAGCCTGTTATTGGTGACTGTTTCAGGTTACTTTGTAATGAGTATGGTACGATGACTAATAAGAAGAAGCGTTTCTCTGTGTCACGTGTGGCTTTATCTGTAATGGGAATGCCCAAGTTGGGGTTTTTAGTTGATGTGGTTGAAGATTGTGCTGTTTTGGTGTGTTGGGATATTGTTTTGGGGTTGAAGAGTGTGGTTTTGGAGACTGAAGTGGGAGGTCGACCTTCTCCTATTGTTATGGAACAGTCTCAGGATGCTTTGTCTTGCTTGTATTACTTGTTTCAAAAGTTTCCGGGGAAATTTAAAGACTTGGGTAGTGGAGATTCTAATGTGATGGAGATGGCTTTGGGGGTTCTGATAAGTGTCTTGAAATCAACTGCATTCTCGAGGGACTGCTTTGTGGCGGCTGGTGTGAGCTTTTCCTCTGCTTTGCAAGTTAGTCTCAGTGATCAAGAGCTTGGTTTGTTCATCATCGAAGGTATATTTGATAAGATTGTTAGTAGTAGTGAGGGTTCGTTAAGCAATGTTATTAGCAAAATTCCATATAAGAGTGATATTTGTGTTGACATACATAATATCTCTGACTTGAATAGGCTTTGCTTGATTAGAGGCATTCTTACTGCCGTTCCAAGGGTGGTTCTAAATACTCATTTTGTTGCTTCTAGGGACACTTTTAAGGATATTCAAGCTCATGGAAATGTTTCTTGTGCTGTAAAGACTATATTGTATGATGCGATTTTGCCTGAGCTATGTAATTACTGTGAGAACCCCACAGATAGCCATTTTAACTTTCATGCCTTAACTGTGATGCAAATTTGTTTGCAGCAGATTAAAACCTCTATGTTGGCTAACCTAACAATTGCATCTGAAAATTATAATCCACTACCGGAGGATATGGAGACTCGAATGCTGAGAATAATATGGAATAACTTGGAAGATCCTCTTAGTCAAACTGTCAAACAAGTTCATCTTATTTTTGACCTTTTTTTAGACATTCAGTCCTCTCTTTGTGGAACAGAGGGTAGTGAGCAAATAAAGTTCTTTTTACGAAAGATAGCTTCAGATCTTCTACGTTTAGGGTCACGTTGTAAGGGGAGATATGTTCCTTTAGCTTTGTTGTCCAAAAGATTTGGAGCGAGGACTATGTTGGATATGAGTCCTGACCTGCTGTTTGAAACGGTACAGGGATACACTGATGATGATGTTTGTTGTGCTGCCACATCTTTCCTGAAGTGTTTCCTTGAATACCTGCGTGATGAATGTTGGAGCAGTGATGGTATTGAAGGAGGGTATGCTCTTTACAGAAGACATTGTCTGCCCCCCCTTTTGCATGGTCTTGCTTCTGGAATTTCAAAGCTCCGTACAAATTTGAACACATATGCGCTTCCAGTTTTGCTGGAAGTGGATGTTGATGGTATCTTTCCTCTGCTTGCATGTATATCCATTAGGCCAAGTGGGGTGGAAAATGAATACTTATATGCTGGGCTTGATTGCACAGACATGAAGCTAAGAGTAGAACAGAAAGTGGCCATATTAGTGTCGTTGCTTAAGGTTTCTCGCTCACTTGCTTTAATTGAAGGGGACATTGATTTTTGTGATGACTCTAAAATGTCTGAGACTGATGGTATGGTGGAAACCAAAGGCTTTAGTCCCTATGCACTAATTTGCATAAAGGGGATAGAAGTTAGGATCCCTGTTAGGTGGCTTGTATTGGCGTTGACACACATTGATGAGTCACTTCGTGTAGATGCTGCAGAGTCTCTTTTCTTGAACCCTAAGACATCCAGTCTTCCTTCACATTTGGAACTGTCTCTAATGAAAAAGGCTGTGCCATTGAATATGAGGTCTTCTTCAACAGGATTTCAGATGAAGTGGAGCAGCTTATTCCGGAAGTTCTTTTCTCGTGTGCGTACTGCCTTGGAGAGGCAAGTTAAGCAGGGCAACTGGCAGCCTCACATGAACCATGAAAATAGTGAGTTGTGTCTACATAAGGGGGCCGAGGAAAGTGTGGTTGGCAGATCAGTGGAGCTATTTAACTTTATGAGGTGGCTAAGTTGTTTTCTGTTTTTGTCGTGCTATCCTTCTGCTCCTTATAAGAGAAAAATAATGGCCATGGACCTTATGCTGGTAATGATCAATTTTTGGTCTGTCATACCTTCTTCTCATGAAAGCACAGCTTCTATTTCTCCTGAGAGCTCTCTTTCTCCTTACAATGTAGGAATTACTTCACCCGACTCAACTTTTCTGTTAGTTGGATCCATAATTGATAGTTGGGACAGGCTGCGTGAGAGTTCTTTCCGCATATTGCTGCATTATCCCACTCCACTTCCTGGAATTTCAAATGAAGACATGGTCCAGAAAGTAATAGCATGGGCTAAAAAATTAGTTTGCAGTCCACGTGTGAGGGAGAGCGACGCTGGTGCTTTAACTTTACGGCTCTTATTTAGAAAGTATGTGTTGGACCTTGGGTGGAGGCTCAGAGCCTCTGTTAATGTTGTTTGTTCCCATTCACAGTATGCCAGTAATGGGGATTATGAAAAATGTAAATCTTCACATCCTGTGATTGAATATTTACAGTCAGTTATTCATTGGTTGGATGTTGCTGTGGAGGAAGGTGAAAAGGATCTTGCTGAAGCATGCAAAAGTAGTTTTGTTCATGGTGTATTACTTACGCTACGATATACTTTTGAGGAATTGGACTGGAATTCTGATGCAGTTTTGTGTAGCATTTCAGAGATTAGACATGCATTGGAGAAACTCTTGGAGCTGGTTGTGCGAATAACTTCATTGGCCCTATGGGTTGTTTCTGCAGATGCATGGTACCTGCCTGAGGATATGGATGAGTTGGCAGATGGTGATACTTTCTTGTTGGATGAGCCTGATGAGGTAGATGTGGCTGTACCTTTGACGGAACAAGAAGACAAAATCTCAAAATCTATTCGGGATGCAAGACCATCGGATCAGGTTGTTATGGTTGGTTGCTGGCTGGCTATGAAAGAGGTACTAAGCTTGTTTTTTGTGATGTTCCCTTTTTTCTTTATTATGCTGTTGAAAATTATTAATCATAAATTCTGCTCATTTCTGAAATTAAGGCTAAAGAAATTATCCTAGCTAATTTCCAGCTTCAATATCAAACACCCAAAATGAATCCCTGTTGTGCAACTTATATGAACCCCAAATTATGGATTTCCTGGCTTAATAAATAACGATCATGGTAATAACAATAGAATTCTTCTTGTTTCCAGCTAAGTCTTCTTTTAGGGACCATTACAAGGAAAATACCTTTGCCAAGTGACAGTTGTTCAGGTTCATTAGAACCAGGACATCCCAGTTCTGATTCTTCTGATGCTTCAGCAGCACCAATATCTGAAGGAATGCTAGATCTAAAACAATTGGAGAAAATCGGGAACCATTTCTTGGAAGTTCTTTTGAAGATGAAACATAACGGTGCAATTGATAAGACAAGAGCAGGTTTTACAGCCCTTTGCAATCGTCTACTCTGTTCAAATGACCCAGTGTAAGTTTCCTCTTTGTTCCTCAGCGGGTTTATTATGGTTTTATTAGTTGTCTTCAACTTAGCATACCTGCAGTATGGTTTAGTTAGTCATCTTTTATTTAGCGCATACCTGCACAACTTTATTCAAGTGCCAGCTAGCTTAGCTGGTATAAAATGTATTTAATTTATCCTAGATTTAGGATTAAATCTTGCCTTGTCATGGAGATGGGGTTAAAGGAGGCGCTTTATGCTTCTCTAGTTATTGGTTTCTCTTTTTCTGTAGGGGCAAAAAAAAAAAAAGGAAGAGAGGGGGGAGAGAGATAATATTTCTCTATTCAAGTATCTTAATTAGTTCTGGTTCTTACAAAATAACCTGCAAATATACTGTTCCAATGTTGAACTTTTGTAAGATAAAAGATATATGTTGCAAGTCTATCTAATGGTGCCTTAGTTTGTCGGCTGTGTAAGCTGTGAATATATTTAATGGTGCCTTCTTTTGTAGGCTTTGTAAGCTGACAGAATCTTGGATGGAGCAGCTTATGGAGAGAACAGTTGCAAAAGGACAAACTGTTGACGATTTGCTAAGAAGAAGTGCAGGTATACCTGCAGCATTCACTGCTCTTTTCCTTGCAGAACCAAATAATACTCCAAAGAAGCTCCTCTTGCGAGCACTGCGGTGGCTTATAGATGTAGCCAATGGTTCATTGCTGGGTGCATCTGTTACCAATGGCACAAGTATTGCATGTCAGATTTCGTCAATGGAGTCTGGCCAACAAGCTGATTCAGCACTTGTAAACGGAATGCTTGGAACTGAGAGAACCTCAAAGATCAGAGATGAAGGTGTTGTTCCAACAGTGCATGCATTTAATGTCCTTAGAGCTGCTTTCAATGATGCTAATCTTGCTTCTGATACTTCTGGCTTTGCCGCTGAGGCTTTGATTGTTTCAATTCGCTCTTTTTCTTCGCCATACTGGGAGGTGCGGAACAGTGCTTGTCTGGCATACACTTCCTTGGTCCGTCGAATGATTGGGTTCCTTAATGTTCATAAACGGGAATCTGCACGACGTGCATTAACTGGGCTTGAATTTTTTCATAGGTAAAACTCCTCCATTTATCATCTCTTACATTTTTGTCATTCATAATGGGTAACTATGTAAGCCTGCAATGATTTTGGAAAGTATGTATTGTGAAGCTGGAAACTATATGTTGCCCACAATTAATTATGACTCAAGGTCCGTTCATTGGGTTACTAAATGAAATTCTGATCAGTGAAGGGCAGCATTTGCTGTTTTAGTAAGGGAGGGGGTGGGAGTAGGGTGCAAGCTATTTACTGTTTTAGTCTTGGGTATATTACATGCATTTTTCACAATTAAGTCCTAATAGGTAGAGGCCAAAAATAAGAAGTCCTAATAGGTTTGCTGTTGCCTTGCAAGTTGTGTTTGTCTTCAGTTTATGGAACTTTTGTTATGTGGCAAGAAAATTGATTACCAATTTTGTAGTCGCATTTTGCATATTTTCAGACAGAGAATAGTAGAGATTCTATCTGTTCAGAAATGGAGCAATATATTATATTATTTTAACTAACTATTGATTAATTCTTGTTCTTAAGGTATCCTTTACTGCATCCATTCCTGTCCAATGAACTCAAAGTTGCGACTGAGTTACTTGGTGATGCTTTATCTGGGCGATCAGAATCCAACCTGGCAAAAGTTGTGCACCCAAGCTTGTGCCCCATGCTGATTCTTTTATCCAGGCTCAAGCCTTCAACAATTGCAAGCGAGACTGGGGATAACCTGGATCCTTTTCTCCTCATGCCATTTATTAGGAAGTGCTCAATCCAAAGCAATCTACGAGTCCGTATTCTTGCATCCCGAGCTTTGACAGGCCTGGTATCTAATGAGAAATTGCCAACTATTCTCTTTAATATTGCTTCTGAATTGCCTCAAGCAGAGTACCAAATTATGGGAGCTTCTGCAGCATTAATCTCATTAGATTTAGCCAATGGAGCCCACCATACCTCCTTTAATTTACTTCATGGACTTCTGTTGCAATTAGGTTCTCTTGTTCATATAAATTGTAGAAATCTTGCTGATTTCTCAAAGAAGGATCAGATTCTTGGTAACTTGATAGAAGTTCTTGCAACGCGTACATGGATTGCTCGACCAAAAAGGTGTGCTTGCCCAATTCTTAATTGCTCTTTTCTGCAAGTTCTGGATCACATGCTTAGTGTTGCAAGATCATGTCATGTGAGCCAAAATTTGTTTGCAATTCGAAATCTACTTATGGAATTATCTGCAGAATGCCTAGATGTAGAAGATGCTTATAGGCTGCCTTTTTATGATCCAACAATAGCTGAACTTCGTCAACAAGCAGCCAGATCTTATTTCAGTTGTCTATTTCATGCACCTGATGAAGTGGGCGAAGAGATTCTTCAGATTCCACAAAAATCTCCGCCAAATTCAATGTTGATGCAAAGCTCTGAAGTGGAGAATGATGGATTCCTAGAAAGGTTGACTCGCTCTTTGTCAGATTCATCATATGAGGTTCGACTAGTAACTTTGAAGTGGCTGCTTAAGTTCTTGAAGTCTGGAGAATCTGGCAGCGAGATAAATTATCTTTCTAGCAGTGAGATCAGAATCATTAAAAATTGGACAAAAGCTAATCTACATGCTTTGCTGATGAAGCTCTTGGAGTTGGAGAAGAATCATAGATGTACTTGTTACATTCTGAGGATTATTTTCACTTGGAACTTGCTGAAGTTTCAGGAACTAAGTGAAGGAAAGAGTGATGGAACACTTTATGTTGGCGCATTGGATTGTGATTCTGTGTTTCAGCTTTGGGACAGACTGATATCCTTTTACAAGCTCACACGCCATGCTAAAACACAAGAAGCACTCATCTGTTGCCTGGCAATATGTGTAAAGCAGTTTGCAAGGCTATTTAGTAGTTTTATTCTGACTGACAAGGGGCAGAATACTTCTGGATATGATGCCACTGATCTGGCAGAAAGATCAGCTCGGTTTTATGAATGCATTGCCTTTTTTGTTAACCTAATTAAGCAGCATGGTTCCTCATCTGAGCCAGTAAACATGCGTAGGGCAGCAGCAGACTCTATGTTAGCATCTGGCTTATTGGAACAAGCTGAGGTAATTGCTTCCTCTGTGTTCAACCAGCAAATTTCTTCTAAAGCTTCATTTTCTTGTTTTAACCAGCAAGATGCAGTTAATTATTATGCAAATCAAATTTTGGAGATGTGGTTCACATGTATCAAACTGCTTGAGGATGAAGATGATGGAATTAGACAAAGGCTTGCAATAGACATCCAGAAGTGTCTTTCCCCTAGAAGCTTTGGGACAATGTCCAACATATGTGGAGCTCCAACCCAAGTGGAAAAAGTTATTGAACTGAGTTTCAACCATCTGTCTTCCATTTTTGGCCATTGGATTGTATACTTTGATTATCTTTTGCAATGTGTACTAGATGCGGCAAACTATGTAATATCCCAAGGTGATCTTGTGAGACAGGTTTTTGACAAGGAAATTGATAATCATCATGAAGAGAACCTGTTGATTAGTCAGATATGTTGCTCCCACTTGGAGAAGCTTCCAATTATGAAATCATGGGCAGGTGAATTGGACAAAGAAGAGGTAAAAAATTATCTACTTGATTGGAGAATGAGATTCCTTGATCAGTTGATAAATTTTGCAAAGGATCATATCAGAAAATTGGGAATTGATTGGCTAGGTGGTGTTGGTAACCACAAGGATGCATTTTTACCACTCTATGCAAATTTGCTTGGATTTTATGCCCTCTCAAACTGTATCTCCAATTTGGAGGGCAAGGATGGTATGCCTCTACTTTCCGATGTTGAACTCGGAAAAGCTATCGATCCATTTCTTAGGAACCCTTTGATCTCTAACCTCTATTTGTTAATAATTAGATCACATAAGAAGAATTTCGGTGCAACTACAGACAGCTTAGACACCAGTTTCAGAGATTGTATTTGGGATGATTTTGATCCCTACTTCCTTATCAGATAGGATTTTACTTGTACAATAGCATCATAGATTATAACTGTGATTGAAGGTCTTGACAACTATGGAGGCAAAGACAGCAAATTTTTTTCTCCATATAAATTGTGTACCATAACACCAAGCCCTGCTATATTCTTTAATAAGAGTTTTAGTTTGTAAAGTTTAATGCCTGATGGAATAGAACTATCTTAAGTTCTACCTTCAGTTTTACCCTTTGAGCATTTTTGCGTACCTTAGGGTTCTATTTGAACAATTAACCTTAATTTTTAATAGGAAATGGAGACTGATTTGTGAGCGAAACTTTCTCTGAAATAAGGCAATCGAAATTGTGAGGAAGAATGCCACTCTTAACCAGTCCATTAAGTAGAGATAGCCACTTCTGTTTGCAATATTAATATATCATAAGGTTTGATGAATTAAAACACAATACACTCTGCAAAGCTTAAAATTCCATTTCAACCCAATTTCCTACTTCATTCTCCTTGAATGAATATTTAAGTAGAAGCCCCTATTGTGATGGCAACAATCCTCATTCTTTTCAGCAATTATACAATCTTCTCACCATGAACATACACAAAACTGTAACATTTTTTCTTGCTCATCACTAAGGAAGTTTGGGTCCCCAAATCCCAATTTTTGTTACTGTCAAGCTTCAGCCATGAAATTGCTTCATCCTCATTGGCTCCCAATATATCACTTAGATAGTTTGCTTCTACTATGTGTGAAAAAACTTGTTTGTAAACCCCATCTCCTTATTTAACTCTACGAGGACAAGTTTGACGCTGCATTTGATAACTTTGTTGTCCTTGGTCACTTAATGGCAATCTGAGACCCTACAACAGCAGAAGCAATGGCAATGGCAGCTTATAAGCAATGGAGTTTTCCCAAACAATTGGAATGCAGCAAATAACAGTGGAGGTTATAAACAAACTCAGAGTATACTCCTGACTTGTCTGATATTAGGGCCATAATACATGACATGTAGTGGCTGTGGTTGCAAAACAGGTTCAAAAGATGGATCTTCTCCCATATAAGTCGAGACAGCAATCCTGTGGTACATACGTTAGCAAAACATTGATCATCCTTCCTTTTGGTTATATGAATGTCCTCTCATTGATAACTTTGTTGTCTGAACCAGTTTGTAACTACATTTGCAATGCTTTTTTCTCCGAAATATACAAGAAATAGGGAAATGCACTTGGTGACAACAGGATCCACAAATGGCTTCTGCAAAGGGTAAGGAATCATCATCATCATCGTCATCACTATGGTTTACCCCTGCCTCATCATCATCATCATCGAGACCCATAGCTAGATTTCTCTTCCTATAGCTTTCTCTGCTTCTTCCCACTCTTTCTCTAATTGCCATCCAGACTTGTAATCTCCACGATCATGCATGAATCTACGTAACCACAGTAACCAGTTTCTTTATAGTCTTTACAGATGTCTGGCTGATAATCAAATCTGACCGTCACCCTGATGTGGGCAGAAGCCCTAAGTGACCCACCAGCCTTCTCACTGGCAACTGATGTGCCTTTCCCCTTCAATGCCTCCTCTGTTCGTTTAACAACTTTCTCACGTCTAGCTCAATCATCTTTGTAAACTCAGTCTCAGTCTCTAAGCTAGCCGTTGCTCTGCTATCACTCTGAACTTGAATTTGAATCAGTAGCAACATCAGCACTCTTAGAGCGTCCAGTTGAAAAGTACAACTTATTATCTGGCTTCGCAGCCTTTTCAAGATTCTGCAACAGAGATGCCTCATTTTTGGACTCTTCATCGTCATTTACGGCCCTTTTGCCTTATGTGTTTTCCTTTGTTGGCTTTCTAAAGATATTGCATACTGTAAAACCAAAGAGTTAGCTATATCAAAGTAAGAAATTTGTAAAATAACAAACAACTACAAAAACTTTTCGAAAAGAAGATGAACAAAGTTATACGACCCTTATAGTTGATTCCTCGGATCGTTTTCCTACTCTTGCCCAGTTGCACCCTTGGGAATCAAAATTCAAAAAGAACGGAAGATTTCAGAGACTAATTATAGTTATAGAGTAGAATAAATAACGCTTAAAATCACGCGTCGCTGATAAACCAGTTGCATTTGAAACCAGACCAACCAGCGCCGTTAAGGTTGTCGCTGTAAACAACATTGAGCAACTTCAGTTGCGTCCTTTATTTTTTGAAATGATTTTCAAATTTGATGTGTCGTAGACCTCAGGCAATAGGCACAAAAGCTGAACGAAACACAAAAATGAGTTGCTTCTTTGGATGTTTTGTTCTTAACATCTAAGAGATTGTTCTACAGAATTTCAATCCAACCGTGTAAACAAGATGATTCAAAAAAACACAAACTGCATTATTTGTACTATAGTTTTACATTGCATTACTTGCCATCACATTTTACATTGGCATCATAGATTTTCCCTAAAGATTCTAAGGAATGATGAATAAAGTGGGCATCCTAAGGCAAACAAAAAGAATCCTCCTTTATACCTGGTTTCAATTGAGGTCAAACACATGATACTGACAGACTCGCTACTCCCACCCTTTTGCATTTATAATAACTACCTTCTTCAATGCAAAGTAGAATTCAAAATTTTGATTCAGCCAAGTCGAAACATTAGATGTGTTGGTTACTGATGGAAGCTACCTATGACTACGATAAAATTATGCCGCTACTTTCTGCAAATTGTCTGCTGGCAAGGGTTTATCTTGCCTTTTCCTGCAGAGAGAATACCAAATTGCTATTAGGATTCAGAGTTACACGTATGATAAAGGATATAAACAGCATTAACCCCCAACGACACCCTGGAAATAAACATACTCAACTCATACTGACAATATCCACAATTCATTATTTTGTATCTACTTAAGCATATCATGATAATTTTATCCATGTTTTTCTTATAGGCACGAAATTATTGACTTTTTGTCGGATATCTAAAATGGAAGAAGCTTACAATGAAACCTAGGTCACTGATCGCCTCAAGTGGCCTATAAAAACATCTCATAGAACGTTAAACAGGGAAAACTATAAAAGAATAATTCAACCAGGGATTGCTTCGAATTTCTTATACATGAGGTTGTATAGAGAAGATAGGAGCAGTTTATTGTCATATTTCTATCTTGACAGGGAAGATAAAATTTTTTCAGTAAGCCCTAAACAATGTAATAACATAACAGGAAAACATCTTTTAAAACTCAACAAAACATATAAGCATTCATTCCTCAGGTCACACTAGTTATTATATATAGCTAAAATCAACAAAAGTATACAAATAACATAGTACAGTCAAAACTGGAACCCACTGCCAGATTACTTATTCTGAAATTTAAATCACAAAAACTTGGCTTTTGAAATTATTCTTGAGGAACTTACTTCTGTTGTAGCTTGACCAGTGACCTTGGTCTCTCGTATTCTTCTTCCTTCTCTTGAGGCTTAGGTCTCCTTGGCTGTCTTGATTCTGGTTTCCAGCATGCATTAACAAGAGACTTACCCAGCAAGTCAGCAACACCCATAGCCATTTCTTCTGCTTTCTTCACATAAGGAAACGTTTCCTCATTGAAGTGGTGAGATAACCATAGATACATAGATAAAACTTGATGTTTGGTCTCAAGATCCAGGAGTTCTGCATCATTTTTCGCAGAACCTTTTGGAATACCCAATGCTATATTAACAGGGACACTACGACTGTAAGCTGAAGCAAATCGAAGGAGATGATACATTGCTCTTGGGTCTCTAACATTGACTGGCGCAAAACAAAAGTTAAACCGATCTTCCAGAGTTAATCCCCGGACCTTTTCCAACATATTGGCCACCTTTTTAATATGGTCATGTCGGCACAAAAAGTATGACCCATCCAAACGGCAACTTTCACCAAATTTTTCAAGCAACTGGCAAAAAGTAACATTAGGCAGTTGCCCAGCAAACAATTCAACCTGCTCAAAGAAAGGAAAGAGGCCCACTTTCTTAACTTCATCAAAGGGTTGCTTTAAACACTCTATTAGATAACCCAAATCATCTAAATGCAGGGTTGTTGTGAGTCCATCGGGATAACGGCTTCCTCTGCGGCCAGCTCTTCCAGCAATTTGCTTAACCTGTGATGCTGGAACTGGAACAATCTTGTCACCATTGTACTTTGAAAGACTATAAAAGACAACTCTTCTAATATTAAGATTCAATCCCATTCCCACAGCATCACTCGCAACAAGCACATCAAATTCATTATCTTGATCATTGAACAAGTTAGCTTGCTGTCTCCGAGTCTCTGGTGGCAGGGCACCATAGATAACACAACAGCGGTGGCCAGTGTGTTTCTCAATAGCCATTTTCACCTCGAATATCTCTCTCCTGGAGAAAGCAACAATGCAATCACCTGATCGAACATTTTTCAGATCCCCTAACAGAGTCTTGGCCTCAACCACTAATGGTTTGAACCGACCATAATGACGTTCATGCAGCTCATCTCCAGTCTCTGAACAGATCTTTCTGACAATATTCAGAACACTTGGATCTCCACACAAATGTATCTCATCAGCTTTCAATCCAAGCAATGCCCGTGTCCATGCAAAGCCTCTGTATGGGTCTGCCATCACCTGGATTTCATCAATCACAGCTACATCATACAATTCTTCCGTAGACACCATTTCAACAGTACATGCAACATGATTAGAGAATGGGACAAACTTCTTTTCCTGCCCTGTGTGGAGACTACAATAAACTCCTTGGGCATTCACTTTGTCAAAAACTTCCATGGCCAAAAGCCTTAGCGGACTACAATAAAGACCCTTCTTTGCTTCCATAAACCGTTGCAAAGCATTATAAGTCTTGCCACTATTTGTAGGACCACAATGGTATATAATCTTACGCTTCATTGCTCGTGCAAAGGGGAACCATGTATGTGGCTTTGTGAGATCTGCAGATTGAATCATACCTCGAAAACGCTTGATCTCATCGGGAAACTCTTCGATACAAAACTCCACAAATATAGGGAAAAGAAACTTAAGAGCGGCATCAGATGGACCAAGTGATACCACATGCTTGGCAACAGCAGCCGAACACTTCTTAAAGAAAAAGTTACGAAATTGATGAACAGAAGTGGGGAAAAATGCTCTGCCAATATAAATTGCAAGAGACTGATTGACTGCCCACCCAGATTTACTGAAATAACTAAAAACTTCCTGCAGAATCTCCCAATCTGCCCGACCCATCTTCACACCTCTTTTTCTATTACGAAGCTCTCGATACAATTCCACTGGATCAACTTGCTCCCCACACATAGTTCTTTCATTACCTACATCATCACTTTCGCATTCCAATTCATCAATTTCCGAATCACACATAGCATTCTCATCAAAATCGTCAATAGCACCATCACCCCTATTCTCATTCTCACCATCGAGATCCATATCTTTCATAAAATCTACTATTGCCTTATTCTCTATATCACCTCCACGTTCCAACTCGACCTCTCCTGAATCTACTATAGCCTTATTTTCACCCCTGTTCTCACCAACGCCAACATGATCAATATATTTCACAAAATCGACAATATCCTTCCCCCCCTTAACTCCTTCCATTATTGAACCACGAGTCTCACTATCCTCCCCACTACCATCATCCCCATTTTCAACTACAGACGAAAACGGTCTCACATTAACATCTCCATAATTCCTTAATTTACCCAGCAAACCCGCTAAAAACTCTCTTTTGGGCACATGAGAAGATGGCGCGGAAGGGTCTTTATTTAAAACCCAGGTTTCAAATTGTCTAAAGGAATGAAAATATCGATTGGATGACAAAAACTTAACTCTACTAACATTGTTCTTAGATGTAAAGATTCTTAACAGAAACGTCCCTAAGCCTCTTCCCATTAATACACATAAATTTGAAAACCCCAAGACGAATTTTCTTTTCCTTGTCAAGGGCTCAAGGAAATCAAAATTGGAAATTGCAATAAGTTACAAAGGAGCTATTTTTGGAGATAAACTAGAAACAGAATTAAGCAAAAGGAAAAGCGGAAAACCCAGGGGAATTCGAAAGAGCTTACCTTGAGGAGATTGAGAGACAGAGAAAGAGAGAGAAAATGGAGGGAAAATGGTGGTGCTGGTTAAGCCACTAAAAACCCTAAACCCAGAGTCGGTTTCTAGACAGAGCAAGTTTCAAACTCGGTAGCTAGACTCAGTCCGATTCGACCCCAGTGAGTCGAGGTTTGATGGGCATTGATGCCATTTTAGAGTTTAGAGTTGGCCCAATTATTTGGGCAGCCCGTATTGAAGCCTACAAAGTAGACCCAATATTTATGGCATTTGTATTCTTTTTTTTTTCTTTTTTTTTTCAAGTTTAGAAAAAAATCCATTTTCAACCATTTAATTTAAGCATATTTTCTTTTACCTTTTTAACCTTTAGTTGATGAAACATTACCACCTACAATCCTTTTATAACCAACGACAATTCAATTTTTTTTTATTTAAAAAAAAAAAGAACCATGATGCCCAATTGCTCATACTCGTAACAATTTTTTTATTACCATTAGAATAGAAAATTGGAGGACTATAAGAAAAGAAATTGCCTGTGAAAAGCAAGCTTCCCTGTTAATGGGATCTTATTCTCATGTTTGTATATAACATTGCAGCCAGAGCCAGCTTACTTTAAACAGAATAATAAAGATATCACAAGAATCAAACATCTATATGTGATAGAACTACTAATAATAATACTTGTGTTAAACAGCTCCTGTCTGTGTCATGTACTTAATCAACAAGTATATAATCCTCCTATATAAAACATGGGAGTTTTGGGGGGACATGTCATGAACTTGTTTCCTCCAGAATCACTGGTAGCTCCAAGATTTCGCCGCCCCTTTGAATCTTTAAGATCACCTTATCCCCTACATTGTACTCGTCCAATGCTTTGGTTAACTCTCCTTTGTTTTTAACCTGATTATCATAAGTTGCAAAAAGAAAACAGAGTTTAAAATATCAATTTATATAACTGCGCTACATGTAATGCATATTACTCGAAAGGACTTCATTCAATAAAAAAAAAACATTTAAAAAAAGAAGAAGAAGAAAAGACTAGTTAATTCATCTAGTTGCCGCCGCTGAAGTTCAGGGGTTGACCAAAAAAATTTCGCATCTTTGTACTCACGTGGAAGAGTGTCAAATCAGAATTGAACCGAGAGTGGTGAAGTTGCTTAATATAGGCATGGAAAAATGAAGACAGGCCAAATGGTTTCAATATCAGATTGTCCCATTAACAAAACAAATTGTTAAAAGAACCACATTGAAATAGATGATTAAAAGAGCAAAAACTTAAGAAAATACTTACCGTTCTATTGTTGACTGCAAGAATGATATCCCCAAGTATAATATTACCAGCAAAACCCCTGGTGGTGGGGAGTAACCCAGCCTTGGCTGCAACACTGTTCCCAGGAACCTAAAGTACCGCATAGTAAATGTAAGAAACTTACGATAATCTACACAGCCTGTCGATTGCATTAAATCTCTGTGTTATTAAAATGATGGGTGCACTTCTAAAATTCAAACTAAATTTGTAATACCTGAAGAATAAGGGCTCCTTTTCGAACATTAAGTTGATTAGCTATCAGGTCAGGAGCAATGTCAATATTCAAGCCTGCTCGAACAGCCTGACAGTGTATGACAATGAAATATGACATTTAAAAGTTTGTTCATTCAGGGTGTCAGCAGGCTAAAATCATGCAGATGCTCCACTCTTAACAATAACACTCCTTTCTTTTTTTTCTTTTTGATAAGGTAACACCCATCCTCATAACCCCAAAATATTCCAGAAAAATAAGTGCAGTGCCAATTAAAATGCAGAGAAGGTGAAGTGAAAGTCTTTACTGAGAAGTAGAGGTGCAAAAGGCTTATCAGAAACTAAGAGTAGACCGATAATTTGACCTTGAACTTATACATAGTAATGCAACTTACTTTGCCAAACTGGATCAGCTGAGGTACAATCTTGAGCACTGTTGAGGATGGGATGGCAAATCCTACACCTGCTGATGTACCTGAAAAGAAAAAATAACAAAATCAGAATGCCTGCAGAGAGCTGCAAGGTTGCAATACTATATTACTTCTGGTCAGAGGAAAAATTAAAACATCAAATGCCTCTTCTCTTCGAGGTTGAGCAATCAATACTCCATAGTTATTTTGTACATATATGACATATGCAACAAACAAATGGAAGGTAAAATGACCTGTTTGTGTAAAAATCGCTGTATTGATTCCAATCAAATTTCCTTTTGAATCCAACAGAGGACCTCCACTGCAGCACAGAAAGAAAGCCAAGTGGCAAGCAATGAAAAACTTGTTTAAAGACATTAACTCTGAAGTTTCAATGACGCTGAGGACTATGCAAATCATTTGGTGAACCTGTTTCCGGGATTGATGGCTGCATCTGTTTGAATTCCACCACCAATTGTGACCCCAGTTTGACTAAAAATATCCCGATTCAATCCACTAATAACTCCAACTGTAAGGGTATGATCAAAACCAAATGGATTTCCAATTGCTAGACATTGCTGTCCTACTCTTAGAGAAGATGATTGCCCCACTTTAACTGGCCTCAACAAATCTTCAGAGGCTTCTACCTAGAATGTTGAATACGTCAGCATCAGTTGCTCAGAGACTTTCAGCAAAGCAGCATTTATAGAGTATTGCTCAACGAAGATTGTATCGACTGCCCAAACAGTGTGATCAAGCCTATGCCACTATAGATATAGATTTTTTTTTTTTTCGGGATTAACAGATATCTTTAACATTTCAAGGTTTTATGTTTTGGTCCATCATATTTTTTTGGAAATTGCAGTTTGTGTTAAAGTTGATTATTAATCATTTAGAGAAAAACAAGTGAAGCTCAGATATAAAATAATATTTTGTAGCTGTCCCTATTTTTTAAATTGCAGTGAACCATGTTGGTTATGTATATCTATGTGTAACAACTAATAATGGTTACACATATTGTTTTGTTTACATTTGGTGTATGATAATTGAATATGTTTAACAAAAATGTTCAAGCATATCTTCAGGTAGTTATCGTTTAATCAGAGCAACCAATGTAGCAGTTATAGAGAATACAATACTGGAGGATCAAAATAAAGCATACCTTTAAAACAGCTAGGTCTTTAGTGCGATCTGCACCGATCAACCTACCCTCAAAATTCTTTTGTACCCTATAAAAACAGCAGTTAAAAATTAGAGAAACGGCTGCTGCAGCCAAAATCTTATGACCAGGTAATGTGATTCAATTTACCAGCAAGGCTAAGGGCACTGCAATTCTCACCCTTCTGATGCTAGGATATTAACGCGTGCAACAACTTGTCCAGGACTTGGATTTCTTGAGAGAGAATTACCTATTACTGAATAAGCAAAACTAATGGTTAACATAGAAAAGATAACAAGGAAAGGAGAGAAGGGGGATATAAGAAAATTATGATGGAAGAATCTTAATCTGTAGCTGATACTGATACAGATTTTACAATGCACAGGAATGTTTCAATCAGGCACAAATACGATTCCTCATGCGAAGAAGATTCCTTATACAATAATGTACTATCACTCAACATGCAGATAACTAATATGAACAAAGAGAAAGACTATTGGTACTCTTGATGTCCTTAATCGATATATACTCAACATGGAGATAACTGATATGGACAAGCAGATACTTTTTGGAACTCTTAAGGTCCTTGATCAATAGATAAGGTTAATCTATTAGCTCTTACCATGATAATTCGTCACAATATGTCCCTGTTCATCCCAGACAACACCAGACCCGTTTCCTTCAGGAATCTGCCAGTAAACATAATGTTAGAGCATCAATAGAAGAGCTAATAAGCATGAGGAAATTCTAACGTTAATGAGCCAAATATACTATCAAGTGAGAGTTTCTGAGCATTCTTTGTCCATAAGCTTGTATCAGAAGATTACAAACAACTCTAGGACAAACAACAAATGGAACATACCTCAACAGCACCAGTTATATTAAGTTGCGGGCGCAATGTTACATCAAAAATGTTGACAACAGAGTATGTATTATTTTCAAAGAGTTGGACAGTCCTTTCCTGCCAATTTGACATGCATGAGTTAACACATGGTAAATACCAGTGCAGAAGGGGCACACAACTATAAATAAATTACTGAATTCGGAAAGGACGGCACCGGGATTTATGTAGAAAATGACCTCAGAAGGGAAGAGAGCTCCAGAAGGGAATACAGGAGGAGTTACATCTTCAATCCTCACCGATGGATCCCCCAATGCTTGGGCTGCACATCAAAAGTGTATCCAATCATATAGAAGGCATATCAAAGACAGAAGGGAGATCCCAAGTAAGAATCACAGTAAAGTTAAGCATTTATAACCCTAGACAAGGCCACCTACACAAAATTACTTTCAATAGCATGGTTTCGAATTACTACTTTTTGCAGATTTTTAAAATAGAAAAAAACTTGGCTGCACCAATCTGCAGTTGCCAGTTTACTACTAAAAGTTTACTTGGCATATGCATCCATATAGATAACACCAGATTTCAAATCATCTACATCAACGATTTTAGTATTCAATGACAAATGAAATCCAGTCAATATCATCATCACTAAAACAAAGAAGACTTCATCAACCAATAAACCAATCTATACGAATTAGGTTCTTAAAGCAGATAAAGGGAAACCAAAGCTGAATTGTGCAGACCTGATAAGTACCTTGAAGGATGGTAACTCAAATACGCAAAAAAACTTGCAAGCAGCATCCTCCTTGTTGCAAAGGGAATACTTTTTCCTATTATTACTTCACGCAAATCCACCGTATCTTCACTAACCGCCCTAAAAATCATCAACCAACAAACACAAAATCCCAAAATAAAACTGAGACAACAATGAAAGTTGAAATCATTTTGCTGTAACAACAACTAGAATAAGTAAAGCCACTGTATCTTCACTAACCGCCCCACAAATCATCAACCAACAAACAAAAAATAATCTCTAAATAAAACTGAGACAACAATGAAAGTTGAAATCATTTTTCTGCAACAACAATTAGAACTAGAAGTATATATCTACTAGTCTACTAGCATCTTCTTTGCCCGCTAAAAGGAAAACAGATAATTTTCACATATACAAAAATATATAACTACATATATATGACAGACAGTGGTACAAGCACACACCGATACTCACATTATAATGAGGTTTGTCTTCAGACATATACACATACATAATACAATGATGCATAAATACACATGCATGATACTCATAAAACATATAAGCACCATAACTCCATGAGCACATATACAGATATACTTTTATAAAAGCTACAACTAAATAATTACACCCAAATTGGGAAAAAGATACAGCAGAATTAAATGAAGGAATTTGAAAACTAACCTTAAAATGGAAATGGGTTTGAGGGAAATAATTTCTTTATGGGAGCCGCTGGAACATAAAGTCGACAAGAGTTCGCGACGACCCATGAACAAGTGACTCTTAACATTGCTGCTGTTAAGGTTCAATAAACAAGAATTGTTGCAAGCTGAAACTTGCATTTTTGTGGGCTTTTCCTTAATGAATTGTTTTGAGTTAACGGAGATTTATGTTACAGAATTTTTTAAAAAAATAAAAGGGAAAAATCATGGAAAAGTTCCTCTTTTTTAGTACTATATATGTTTTGAAAGGGAGCTGAGTAATGGAGGGGAGCAGAATTGCAGAATGCAGATGATAATGAACCGCTGCTTTCATGTCTGTTTATGAAACAATGAATTACCTAAAAAGACCACAATTAAGCTCAAATTACTAATTTGATCCCCAATGTGTTTATGCCTACTTTTTACTTTTTAGTGCCCAAGGCCAACAACAATCAATCTCTCGGCCCAATAACAAACCTTTGCTCCGTCACAGATCAGGCCTCATTTTTTGCCATTTTCCTTTTATTTTCATTCATTTTTTTTCTTTGGTAGTAAAGAGAACAATTAACATTAACTTAAATTTCATCGTCACTCAATTTTGACCAATTCTCTAAATAGGCCACTTTTTTTTGGCCCGTCTAAATATAGGTCACTTAATAAGTTTTATAAATATACACATAGGCATAGCTAGTCCCCTTAACATTTTCCATCCAATTAATTTCATTCTTCCTTTTCCCTCCCACTTTCTACGTGCATTCAAAGTAGGGGTTTAAGAAAAATAAAGCAATGTATATGTAACAAGAGGAATTGACAAGGTAAATAAGTTAGAAGAAGATATTAGGAATCAACCGATCAAGATGACATCAAGGATCAAGGAAAAAGAAAATGAGAAAATGCGACAGTAGTGTTGGAGCTTGGGGGAGTTTTTTTTCGGCCGAAAAAAATTTAATAATAAATTTGGTAAGAAATTTAATACTTAATAAAAAGAAAAATAAATGAAAAAAAAAAATGGGGGAAACCGGGAAGGTGTTATAAAAAAGGAGGGAATTTGAAAAAAAAAAAAAAAAAAAGACATGGAACATCCATCCAAAAAAGACATGGAACATGAGTGATCAGTGACGGTACTATGTGGTATATGACCTGTTAGCCACATCATCTTTTTCGTAAGTTAACAATTGGATGTAAAATGTTAGGGTGACTAGATTTGTATACTTATAAAAGTTGAGCGATTTATTTGTGATAAATTAGATTTTAGTGACTTGTTTAGAAAATTACTTAAAGTTTAGAAACTTAACCCAAATAATTCAAATATAATATTATGTGTGATATATTTGATTTTGTGTGTCTTTTCCTTTTGCTTCTACTCTTGAAACGCTATCATACTATTAGAATCTAAAACCTCACAATCAAAGTGACATTTAGCTATTGGCCTAATTTTATTTTTTATGGGGAATTATCATTAGATGTAATGATAGGTTAAAATTACCTCCAAAGTATGATGAACTAACATTTTTAAAAGTCTAGTGTAACGTCAAACATATTTCACCCTAGGTATAATCAATTTTATGCACTTTATTGATTTTAGCTCTTTTAAAAGTTTAAGAAAAAAAAGGAAAATTAATAATTTTGAACCAAAAAAAAGCCCCCTAGACCTAGGAACAAAAATAAGGGAACTACAATGCGAAAACGAGGAACTGTCGCACGTGCTAAATAACTAAGAAGAAAATTCAAAATTTCAAATCAACCTGATGATCCGGATAATGGAGCGGATCGATATCTAGTATTTTCAATCTATTGTAATTTATGATATGATCATTTAAATTTTTAAATTTTAATTTCTTTTTTATAAATGAAAATTATATTATCATTTTCTTAAAAAAGTAATTGGAAAATTAGAGTGGCTTGATTATAGAAGCTTGGTATTAGTCAATTACTTTCATGTGGGGATTTTCACATTGGGAACATGCTTATGTGCTTATGAGGCTAATTTACACTTAGAAATAGAGCATGGAAGCTTAGATTGAAAGATTTTGACTCATTTTCGGACTTAGGGTTTTCCAAGCAAATGGTGGAAACCCCAAGGTTAAGGAACAAAGGGGAAAAAAAGGTTAAGGAACAGACAAGAAGCCGAAGGGCTATTAACGAGACCTATTTTTTATAATCAGGTGCGCGACGCGGGTCGGATCCGAATTAGTCAGGGTAAAGCTTTGGATACCGGATGGGATACCAAAAAATTTAACTTTATTTTTCCCATTTGACCCAAAGAAGTTCACCTAATTACTCTTTTATTTTCTATTACCACTTGCAATTTATGTTTTATAATTTAGCAACAAGTAGTACAAATTAAGCATTAATTATAAAATTATACTCTTTCCGTTCCTAATTAGATGTCTTTTTTTTTGTCAACTAATATCAATCTTTGACCACTATTTATAAAGAATATATAAAGCAAAATAAATTTTAAAAATAATACTTATAAACTTAAAAAGTAAACTTCTAAACACATATTTTTTAAAAATTAGTAATTTTTATGTATAAAAAATGTATATATTAATTTTTATGTATAAACTATTTTTATGTATAAATAATAGTCAAATATTAGGGTTGGTTGACCAAAAATGGACATCTAATTGAGGACAGAGGGAGTATAATTCCAAATTACAAAGAAGTGTTGTTAAAGCTCACTTTATATCAAGAAATCATTATATGTATTCAGGGACAAGACGTATTCTAGGCAAATATCCAATCCATCTAAAAATGGTTTAGAGCGGATTTAGATAGTGATATATACAGAATGGATTTTGATAGTGAAATTACTACCTGTGGCAGATTCGAAGCGATGACAGATATTACCCCTTAGATATTTGCTATCTAAATCTGTTTAAAATAAACAGTTTTGGAGCGAATATCTGCCTTGTAATCGTTTAAAAACTATTTAATATTTAAAACCCCTTTTTTTTTTAGTTATGAAAGCCAGTAAGCATATTTTATTTATTCTATATCGCAACTAAATAAATCCTAATTTAAATTGGTCCAACAAACCTAAATTAGTTTCTGCTAAACTTTGTGAACTTAATTATTGTCAGTGGAGTTTGGCAAACTATACATGCAGGGTTTAAGGACTGCCATATATCTTGTAGGGAATATTTTTGAATTTTAAAAATAAAATTAAATAAGAAAATAGGTATATGTCAACTCCTCATTCCGTTTGTGGAGTTCGAATTTTACATTGCCAATGTATCAAATAAATACTTATGTTCATAAACCTTGTTTATTTATTTGCATAATTCCTAAATTTTATTTTAAACTTTTATCATTTTGATTTGGGTGTTTAGAATTTCACAATAAAATAAGTAAATTTAGACATTAAATTATTCTATAAACTATGATTTAAAATTTGAATTCTAATTCAAATTTTTAATGGATATCCGCTTGATAACCGGATTTGACGGAATAGATTTGGATATTGTCTTAAAAA